>PVKA01010892.1:40412-62849 GCA_004027165.1 Ctenomys sociabilis | reverse complement strand
CCTCCCTCCCTTCCCTCCCTTCTTTCCTCTTTTCCTCCACCTTTTCTCTCTCCTTTGTCCCTATTGCTTCTCATGATTGAACCCTGGGATCTCTGGGCTGCATCCCGAGCCCTTTTGGGGACAGGGTCTCAGTTGCTCTGGCAGGCTCTGTGCTCTAGTGCTCATGCATCAGCCTCCTGCATAGCCCTTTTCTACTTCTTTTTTTTTTTTTTGCAGAACCGGGGATTGAACTCTGGGCTTTGCGCTTGCCAGGGAAGCGCTTATTCCACTGAGCCATCTCCCCTGCCCCCCTTTTCTACTTCTAGATCTGGCTGCAGTATGTGTGGGTGTCTTGCTCTGGTGACCTACAGTGGTGGTCTTCAGTCACTTCCTGGAGCCCTCCTACCTCCTCTACGCAGCACCTAAGGGTTTCCTTTAGTTTTTGAGACAGTCCCCTTTGGTGGCCTTGAGTTCACAGGCCCCCTGCTCAGGGCTCTGGTGCCCCTCCAGAGCACTTTGGTGTCTGGGACTTGCTCGTTGGGGTGTACAGCAGGTGATGTGGTACGACCCAGCTGTGCTCTGTGATGGCCTCTGTGCTGGTGCCCGGGCCCCACTTCTGAAGAACCTAGCTTCGGTCCAGGCACTGAGCCGAAGAAGCAGCCCAGCCTGCTGCAGTCAGCCAGAGGCCTGCGTGGCCCACTGGTTTTAGGGGTGCTGGGTCAGAGCTCTCCTGCCGAGCTGCACCTCAACCCTTACTTGATGCACGCCTGGACCGGGAGCTTTGAGAGGCTTCCTGACAGACAGACTGAGACTGCAGAAGTAAAAAGGAGGCACTCCACATGACAGCAGGGTGGTCTGGGGTGAGAAATACATTGTCTGGGGATGTGTACAAAAATTCTCTTTCTAAAAGCACTCTGATCTTAATCTTTTTTTTTTTTTTTTTTTTTTTTTTCAGTTCCTTTGGAGGAACTCAAAGGAAGGCCTTGCACTGAGCTGAGTTACATCCCTAAGGGACTGGATGTGGTAGCACACACCTGTAATCTTGGCACTTGGGAGACTGAGGCAGGAGGATTGCTGCAAATTCAAGGCCATTCTGAACTACATGGTGAGACTTTGTCAGAAAGAAAGAAAGAGAGAGAGAGAGAACAGAAAGGAAGATTTTTAACAAAGAGGGCTGGGGAGATGGCTCAGTAGAATAAGCACTTCCCTGGCAAGCGCAAGGGCCTGAGTTCAATCCCTGATTCTGAAAAAAAAAAAAAAAAAGAGAGACAGAAAGTGCTGGGGAGGACCCCAGGCTTGTGGGAGCATTCCACACACCCTAGACTTTCTGCACTGTAAATCCTGGCCTTTGTAGTATTGGCAGCTGTGCTCTGGGCCTTTGCACTGAGCTGCATGTTCCCAGCCATTTCTTATTTTTATTTATTTATTTACTTATTTTTAGATGTATTTAGTACAGGGTCTCACTACACAGACCAGACTTTAGTGATCCTCCTGTTTTCAGCCTTCCAAATACTGGGATTACAGGCCTGGGCCAACACACCCAGTCTCAGTCCCTGTCTCACTGTGCCCTTGGGGCGGAGCCAGCATGACGCGCTGAGGATGAAACCCCAGTCTCTGCACCTGCCTAGGCAGATGCTTTAATCCACTGAGTTATCTGGCTGGCCCTATCCAGCCATTTTTAAAAAAGAGAATACAATATGATGATAATAAAAAACATTAGAAATGATACAGAATTTCACTAAATAAAACAAATTCAAGTATACAATATTTGTTGTATAATGCTACCTTCAAATTAGTTGTTTAGATTGCTAGATGTATGCATGCAAACTTGGGAGAAAAAAGTTGTAAGGAGTTAAAAAGAAAAAAAAATTAAGCATTAACTACTCCTTTCTATAGATCAGCAGAAATCAGCAGTACAATTATCCAAGCCCCCAGACACTTTTAAAGAAATTTTGAGACAGGGTCTCACTAAGTGACTGAGTTGCCCTATTTGGGCTCAAACTTGCACCCCTCTTGGCCTCAGCCCCCCAGAGTGCTCAGATTCCAGGTGAACATCACCACACTGAGCAAACACATTTTAAAAATCTAGGGCTGGCGAGATAGCTGAGTAGTTCAAAGCGCCTACTTAGGCAACGTGGACTGGGCTGGATCTCAGCACCATAGGCGGTATTAGCCCCGCCCGGGGCAGGCCGAGCCGGCCACAGAGTTGGGGCACAGTGGTGCACACCTGTAATCCCAGCACTGGGGAGGCTGAAAGCAAGAGGATCGCTTTGAGCCTGAGCTTCATTGTGAGATCTGGTGACAAACACATTTTAAAAATACATATAAAGCAAAAGACTGGGGATATAGCTCAATGGCATAAGTGTCTGCCTGGCAAGCACAACATCCCAAATTCAATCCCCAGTACTAAAAAAAAATAATCTAAAGCAGGAACTGGAGAGGGGTGAATCTTGGTGGTGGAGTGCTTGCCTAGTATGGGTGAATGCTAAAGCAAATAATTCCCTTTTTCTCAGCAAAAGCTCCTAGTGAAATGGGTATTGGGTGTGCGGTGACCAGGTGCTCGGTCACTGACCGTGTCAGGACGGAAACGTGTAGGGCTGCACAAGCTGTACATCTGCAAGCCTTATGCAAGCAGGTACCTGTGCTCCTATGGCCAGAAATGATCCTTTAGGCAGAGGCAGGAGCCCGGTCTGATCCCAGCAAGCCCTGCTGGCCCCACCCCAGGCTTGCTGAGACAGACTGAGGTGGGGCATGGTGGCTCAGGTCTGTTAGGCCTGCGCTTGGGAGGCTGAAAACAAGAGGATCACTGCGAGTCCTGTCTGTGTACGGAGAACTGCAGGCCCTGGAGTAAATAAAGACAGGAATGATGAAAATGTTCCCCTGTGCTCACTGGAGAGCATGGGACATGCAGGAAGGCTCGGCAGCCCAAAGTGCCTGCACGCTGCATGTGACACACACCTGTGGGTGATATTCTAGTATGTTCCACTATTAATTTTATTCTTTTATCTTTGATACAGGGTCTCACTTTGCAGCCCAGGCTGGTCTTGAATTTGCAGTGATCTTCCTGCCTCAGCCTCCTGGAGTGCTGGGATAATGGGTGAGCCATCATGCCTGGCCCTTTTTTTTGTCTTTTTCCCTAACAGTAGAAAAATACACACACACACACACACAGATGATAGAGAACTGTATATATGAATATGGTTATATTGATTACAGAAAATGAGATTTCTTTTGAAATTTCTTTATTTTTGTGGAACCAGAAAAATTGAAGTCAGGCCTTTGCACTTGCCAGGGAAGTACTTATTCCACTTAGCCATCTCCCCTGCCCCCCATTGAAATTTATTTTGAAGAGGAAAACAGTAAAAAAAAATTTCAAAACAAGATAATAGGACAAGGGGCCAGGGAGATGGCTCAGTAGAATAAGTGCTTATCTGGCAAGAGCAAGGGTCTGAGTTCAATCCCTGGTTCTGCCAAAAAAAAGATAATAGCACAGTAACAGTGTAATGTATATTTGTTTTTCCCTTCCTTTTCTGCTTTTCCTTATCTCAGTTTCTTTTAAAGTTTCTTCCCTTTTCACAATATGTATTGCACATTCTTTTTTAGTAAACATTTTGGATCTTTTTACAATTTCATACTAGGAAACAATATGATGTTTATACATGTGTACGTGGTTTATTTCACTCATGAGTATAATCTCAATTTGCATCCATTTACCTATATAAACTGGGCATGGTGGTGCATGTCTGTAATCCCAGCACTGGAGAGGCTGAGGAAGGAGGATTGTTGTGAGTTCGAGACCAGCCTGAACTGCATAGTGAGACCCTGTCTCAAAAAAAAAAAAAAAAGACATTTACCTATATAAGTCTCCAGTTTATCCTTCTTTATGGCTGAACTCTATGGTATAGAAAGAGTGCATCATGGACCAGGAGATAGCTCTGTGGCATAAGTGCCTGCCTGGCAAGCACAAGGTCAGTCCCTAGTTCAATCCTGAGTCCAAAAAAAAAAAAAAGAGACCATATTTTTCTACATCCATTTCTTGATTAATGAGAATGAGCATTTGTGTTGTTTCCAACATCCACTTACCACAAATTGTGCTGCTACAAACATGGGTGCACACATGTCACTGTGATACTCCTGGGAGAAGACCCAGCAAGGGAGAGCTGGGCCAGGTGGGCCTCCAGGTCTAGCTTTCTGAGGCAGCTCCACACTGACTTGCACAGTGGTTACCCCAGCCTGCACTGTGGCCAGCAGTGGCAAAGGGCTCCTTTTCACCCACACCGCCAGCATTTGTTACGGGAGATGGGACTCTTGGTACTGTTTTAATTTGCATCTCTAGGTTGACCAGTAATGTGGAACATTCCTTCATATATTTCTTTTTGTCTTTTTTTTTTTTGTCTTTTTGAGACGGGGGCTCACTATGCAGTTCAGGCTGGCCTTAAGCTCACTTTGTAGCTCAGGCTGGTCTCAAACTCACAGCAATCCTCCTGCCTTAGCCTCCCGAGTGCTGGGATTACAGGCATGTGCTACCACGCAGCAGTATTTATTAAAGAGACTATCTTTCTTCCAGCAAAGGTGTTTGACACCTTGTCAAGGACAAGGTGGCTAAGGGTGTCTGGAGTTGTTTCTGCATCTTCTGTTTCACTGATCTTCATGTTTTTGCCGGTATCATGCTGTTTTTTTTGTGTTTTTCTTCCTTGTTGTTATTTTGTATATTATTGTTTCTTTGTTTTTTAGTACAGGATCTCAATACTGCAGCTTGAACAATAGTGATCATCCTGTCTTAGTCTTCCCAGTGCTGGGTTTACAGGTGTGCATCACCACACCCAGTTTCAGGACCAGCACTCCTCACCCAGTGTTCTGGGCCAGCATTGCAAGCAGCACCGGAGGGTCAAACCGAGGTCCTTGTGCTTGCCAGACAGGTGCTTATACTGCAGAGCTATCTTCCCTGCCCTGTTTTCTCTAATTCTATGAGATATGCTGTTGGAAGTTTTATCAGAATTGCATTAAATCTGTATATAACAGTTTGGAAGTATGACCATTTTTCACTATATTGTTTATTCCTACTGAAAAATAAGAGATATCTTTCCATTTTCTGATATCTTCTTCAATTTCCTTTTTCATAGTACTGTAGTTTTCTTTTTTAAATGTATTTAGTACAGGGCCTCGAGGTTCTTACTACACAGATTGGACTCATAATGATCCTCCTGTTTTCAGCCTCCTGTATGCCACCACGTCCAGTCTCAGTTGCCCCCAGTCCTTGCACCTGCCTAAGCAGGTCCTTTAATCTGATGAGCCCCAGAGTACTGCAGAGGTCTTTTACTTTTTTTGTTAGACAGGTTTTTAAATTTTTTATTGGTTGATTGACTTGTTTTTTTTTAATGAGCAGAGTGTTTTTATTTGGTGGAACCAGGGATTGAACTCAGGCCCTTGCGCTTGCCAGGGAAGCGCTTATTCCACTGAGCCATCTCCCTGGCCCCATGAGCAGAATGTATTTGTTGAGAGAAAGAAAGCTCCAGCCCGAGAGAGGGACAGGAGAGGGGCCCGAGCGGGTAGTTCCCCTGACTGACTGATTTGGTACAGGGTCTTGCTACGCAGCTTGGACTCCTAGTGATCCTCCTGTCTCAGCCTCCCCAGCCATGGGATCATAGGCATGTGCCACCATGCCCGGTTTTGGTGGCCAACACAGAGCACACCTAGGGCCAGCATGACCTGTGGGACCAGGGATCAAACTTGGATCCTTGTGCTTGCCAGGCAGGCGCTTAGACCACCTAGCTATTTCCCTAGCCCGCTATAGATTTTTTGAGTGTGGACTGTATATCCAGCTATGCTATTAAATTTGTTTACTAAATCTGGGAAGGGCCTACAGGATGTTCAGGGTCTCACTACTAAATCCCACTCCTTTTTTTTTTTTTTTTTTTTGTCTTTTTGAGACAGGGTCTCGCTATGCAGTTCAGGCTGGCTTTAAGCTCACTTTGTAGCTCAGGCTGGTCTCGAACTCACAACAATCCTCCTGCCTCAGCCTCCCGAGTGCTGGGATTACAAGCATGCGCCACCACACCCGGCTCCTAAATCCCACTCCTAGTGATCTCAGTTTACAGCCTCCCAAGAGCTGGGATTACAGGCACGCCCACCACTCCCAATCTCAATTGTGGCTCAGCCCTGCTCTGGGGGCAGGGCTGGCACAGGCCCGGGGTCAAACCCCTGGCCCCTCTGCTGAGCTATTTGGCTGGCCCAGCAAATCTAGCAGTTTTTAGTGGAGTTTTCTATCAAAACTGAGTATCCTCTCAATCCACAAATAATGATAGTTTAGCTTTTTCCTTTCATATTGTCATTTCTTTCTCTTGTCTAACTGATCTGATTAAAGTTTCCAGAACTGTCTCCTAGGAGACAGTGGATATCCTTGTCTTGTTCCTGATTTTAGAGTGAAAGCGTTCAGTTTTTGTCCAGTTAGTATGTTGTTGGCTATTGGTATGTTATAGATGGCTTTTTTTTTTAAATAGATGGCTTTTATTAGATTGTGATAAAGACCATCTGTTCCAATTTTATGTAGGCTTTTTTATTTTTATCAGGAATAGGCACCACCATGCCCTTCTTCTTTTTTTTTTTTTTTTTTTTTTTTTTTTTTTGCAGAGCCAGGGATTGAACTCAGGCCTTGGCACTTGCCAGGGAAGCATTTATTCCACTGAGCCATATCCCTGGCCCCTACCATGTCCTTCTTTATTGCTAATATTTAGAACCCTTAGGAAATGAGTACTTCTCTGAGGTATCTTCCAGCTGCAGCTAGATTTTGGGTTTTGAGTCTACTGCAAGATCTCCTGTTTCAAGTGTGGGGAATGAGGAGTTGCGCAGGTGTGACCCAGCCCCGGGTTCTTTGGCCCTGTGCCACTGTGTTTTCTATGACCTTTAGTCTATGACCTTCAGTCTTGCAGTACCAGGGAGGATAGCTGTGTAGAATTGTGTTACCATCAGCAGTAATAGCATTCAGCAGCCTGTAAAATGACAAACTAAGGTAACCACCAACATGCCACTCTTAACCTCATGAGCTAGATTTGTGGCTATATAACAAAATCTGAAAAAAATAGAAAATTATATGTAGTATACAAGTCCTTAATATGTGAATTTTTCCTTCAGGGCTTAAAATTTAAAAGAGGAAAAAATAGAAGTATGTGAAGAGAGATTAGAAACAAGGCTGGAGGACACCAGGATCATCAAACTGGTGCAGGCACTGGAAGGAAAGAAAAAGAGATAAAGTGAACAGAGCCAGAACAGTGAAGAAGCCAGAAACCAAATTCACACTTATATAAAAGCAAGATCAAACAATGGAGAGAAGAAACCAAAGAAAACCAAAACCATCACTACCACACAATGGGGGCGGGGGTGGGGGGTATGTTTGCTGTCATTGGTAGACAAGGTGTAGAGACAGAGTCCTGATCCATGTTGATTTTCCCAGGAAGCCAGCTGTAGCTTTTTGGTGGGGTAGTGGATAATTTTAGTGGCTCTGCAGAGCAGCGTCATTCGCCTGCAGCCATACTGCACCTTCTTTGGGCCTGAGCTGGGCTGGGAGCTGCCTGATGGAACTGGCAGCCGCTCTGCTTTCTAAACTCAGCCAGCCCTTGTCTAAGGTGATGTCCTGTCTCCACAGGACAACTGAGCCCGCAGCACCCGCCGCCAGCCCGTGCAGTCAGTTACCCCAAGGGTCTCCTGCACTGCTGCGTCTGTCGGAGGAGGCCTCTGGAGTCGCCAGCGCTCACCATGTGTCTGAGGTTTCCATCGTCGCAGGGAGAAGGCACTGCCCTACCTCCTTCCTCTTCACTGAAGTTTCTCCCATCACTCTTGGTGGCTCTCATTTCATGCCTCAGGTCTTTCCTGGGTCCAGGGGACCCACTTCCCCCACTTCTTGTCTTACCCAAGTTGCTGTATTCCAGCATCTGGGCTCTCAGGCTCTTTCTCTGCTGTTCACTGCTCTGCCATCTTGGAACTCTTTCAGGATATTTTTGAACTTAATTTGTGTTCAGTTCTTTCTCTTTCCTTTATGTATTTCAGATTTATTCATTTATTTATTATTGACATGGGAACTCACTCTGCTGCCCAGGCTGGCCTCAAACCCCTGGGTTCATTCAGGAGCTTCCCCAACCAGCTTCTCAAGTAGCTGGGACTATAGATATCTAACACTTCTCTTTATATATTTTAAAGATATCCACCTGGCGTCTCTCTCTCATATATATATATATATATATATATATATATTTTTTTTTTTTTTTTTTCTTTTGCAGAACCAGGGATTGAACTCAGGCCCCTCTTTATATATTTTAATTGCCCAAAAGTCCCTTACAAATACTATTTATAATATGGTGACTATCAAAGTTTTCTTTCAGGGGCCGGGGAGATGGCTCAGTGGAATAAGCGCTTCCCTGGCAAGCCCAAGGGCCTGAGTTCAATTTCTGGTTCCGCAAAAGAAAAAAAAAAAAAAAAGTTTTATTTGTACATTCAATTATTTTTACATAGAACTGTAAAAGCAATAACATTTTAAATGCATATCCCGGTTTTGATAACTGCCTCTCAGCTTGCGATTCAAGAAGCATGGGGCCTCTTTAGGTTCCCACACCCTCTGTCCTGCACATGTCCCTGCCTGTGGGGCACTCTGCCCAGGGAAGCCAAATTCTGTCTTCTTTTCCTTTCTTTCTTTCTTTGAGAGTCTTGCTACGTAGCCCAGGCTGGCCTCGAACTTGCTGCAATCTTCCTACCTCATGCTCCCAAGTATAGGGGTAACAGGCATGTAGCACCATGCTCAACCTCTTCACCTCTTTTCTTTCTTAATCTGTTATAAACCTGTCTCTCAGGGTCAACATAGATTTCATGGGACTACCATGAATAGCTCAAGTTTGCAGAATAGCTCAAGGGGCAGGTAGGTGACTGCCCTATCTCTAAAGGTGACATCCGGGGACCCTTGGCCAGGTGTTCCAAGTTGTCCTTGCAGATCCACCCAGGAAACAGCACACCACCACCAGCTGCACCGCTGCCTAGTCGCCGCCAGGGGCAGTCGCGGGCCCAGTGCTGTCAGGGGAACGCGGCTCCGCCCCAGAGCTTCCTTCAAAGGTGACTTCTCAGAACCCACGAACATTTTAAGGTGCGCGCTGATTCATTTTTGGATTTGGAATAAAGGCAAGATCTTGCTGCAGTTCTGGCTGGCCTGGAGCTCGCAGTGATCTTGCCTCAGCCTCCCGAGTGCAGGGCCCGCAGGCAGGCGGCACACCTGGCAGGATACTGGTGCAGCCCACCACTGTTGGCACAGCAACAGGACCCCTGCCTGCCACGTGCCCTTTGATGCTGCACACACGTAGTGCTTAGCCAGGGCTGCATGGGCAGTCTTCAGTTTTTCCCTTCAGTGTGCCTTATATGGTAAGGCTGTGAACTGAACATACTTCCATATTTGTCACAAATGTTTTCCACTCTTGGTGGAATCTAGCACTTCAGGCCTGGGGGTTGAACCCAGGGCCCTCACATGGAGCTGTATTACATCCTCAAACCTTTAAAAAAAAATTGTATTTTTAAACAGGATCTCGCTATCACTAAGTTGTTAGGCATGGGATCAAATCTAGCCCTTCCGGGCAGAATAAGTGCCTGCCTGGCAAGCACAGGGTCTTGAGTTCAATCCCTGGTATGGGGTGGAGATCTGATCCTTGTGCCTCAGCCTGTCAGAATTCTGGGGCTACAGGTATAAGGCTCCATGCGCAGTGAGGATCTAGCCTTTTCTATGGTTCTTCTTTTGCAGTTCTGGGGATAACTTGTGAAACTGCCCAGGATGGGCTCAAATGGCCTCTCCTGCTCCCGCTGCCCAGAATGGTGGGACTACAGGCATCCAGGTGCTCCTGCTAACGGCTGCCTGAGAAGGCTGCCAGCCAGCTCCATTGCTGCCTGCCTGCTGTGGCAGCCAGGTGAACGTATTTCAGCACAGTTCCTACAGAGAAGGGGAACTACGCAGTCAGATGCACTCCAGGGGTGCAGTTGAGTTTTGTGGGTTTTTTTTTTTTTTTTTTTTTTTTTGGTCCTGGGAATCAAATTCGCCACTTTGCGCTTGCCAGGCAGGTGCTGTGATGCTGAGCTGTATCTCCAGCCCCTACAGCTGAGTTTTATTTTTATATATTTTTTTGTAGAACCAAGGCTTGAACTCAGGCCCTTGAGCTTCCCAGGGAACCGCTTATTCCACTGAGCCATCTCCCCAGCCCCAAATTTATTTTTTTATATATATTTTTAAATTTGAGTTTTAAATAAAGTATCATACCACTCAGGACCTAAATACCCAGTTCCCTAGTGCACCACCTCCCGGGGCAGGGGCCCAGGACCTTGTGTGCCTGGAGGGATGTCAGCTCCAGTTTGGCCTCTGTCATACAACAGAAATCAGCCAAGGCCTCAACCAACCCAGCCTGAACACTGTGGTGAGAACTCCAAGTCAACCCCCAAAGGAAGTCAACAAGCAACACACTTCCCTGGCTCGCCTGCCCTGCCACAAGTCAAATACACAGGCAGTTTCTGTACTAGCAAAATACTTTTATTATTTTTATAATGATAAAGCAAGGAAAGTAAAGATCTCTTTTTGGTGTATACCAGTTAAAGGAATTGGAGGAATAAAGGGATTAATAGGATTTGTATGTACTTCTGATGACCATAAAAAGTTAACAATACTAATTGTTTGCCATAAAACTTATAGCTCCCCAAAAAGATATATAAAGGATCATAGTTTTAAAATCTATAAAAGTAAAAAATATACAGTTGGAAGCTCTAACGCTTACTCCATCTTCAATATAAAATTGTAAACATTTATTTACACAAAGCACATGTGTATAACCAAGTCCAAGCACCCTTTCTTCTGAGTTGTGGCTCTAGGAAGATGGGGACGTGCCTGGCAGCAGTCACGGCCTCCCAACTCCCCAAAGCCAGGTTCATAAATAAAGCCACGGGCAGCTCCCTAGGGGACCCCAAGAATCACATTTTATTGCTATGACACTGCAGCAAGTGAGAAGCCCACTGTCTGTGCAGCCAGCCTGGTACTCAGGCAGACAGCAGGGCTGGTGAGTGCCCTGGGGACTGGGGCAGGAGGTGGCCCTGGGGAGACGAGAGAAACAAGGGTCCAGAACCAGCCTTCGGCCTGGCTCTGGATAGAAAACCTGCTGAAGTCACCCTCCTTGCCGAGCGGGGACCTTTCTCAGGGGACAGAGGCTTCACTGGCTTTCGGGCTCACCCTGCCTCTGAGAGCTGAGTTGGGGAAGGCAGTGTAGGGATTACAGGAGATTGGCCATATGCACCAGTGGTGGTGAATGGCTACAGAACAGGCATTGAGGGTCCAAGGATCCCCGGCAAAAAAAAGGCACTGCTGGTGCAAACAAACTACCAAAGTGACTGGGGCTGCTCACGGATTTCCTTGGCTCAGTTCTTGAGATACTCTGAATAATCCACTCGGAGACTCCAGGGAAGCAGACGTGGGCTGTGGCTTTCCAGCTGCTCTGCCCATACTGCTCTCTGGGACTTGGGTCCGCTGTGCTCCCCCATCCTGCCTCCCACCTGGCCAAGTGCCAAATCGTGTTTCCACAGACAGCCCACGCCTTGTACCCTATTCTATGGGCTCAGCTCAGTGAAGCTCTAAACAGACCTTCAAGGAGAATCTACCAGGACCTTTAGAGGGTGTGTTAGTGTTATAAAGCAATCTTCAAAAGTGCAAGACACCTACTGTGGAGGAGCAAAGTAGGCCAGCAGTGGAGTTTCTTCCCTGGGTGGGCCACAGCCTCTCTCCCCAGACCTCCTTCACCACGCTGGGTTCCCTGAGGAACTTCAATGACTTCCTTCTCTCCCCCCACTGCAGAAGATCAACACTTCCTGCCTGGCTGGACAGGAAACAGGGCAGGTAGAAAGGAAAGGTGGTGGGAGACGGAAATAGGCGGGGCCAGATCTGTGCGCACAACTTATGCCCCTGCCTGTTGAACGCAAGCTATCAGACGACCTGTAGAAGGCAGGGAGCCCTAACACAGCACAACCAGACCCCCAAATCTCCACCTGCAGCTTGGGACTCTGGTGTGTTTAACAGAGTGATCCTCAGGAAGGACCTACTCTGGAAGTGGGAGGAGCTGCTGGGGTGCCGCAGACTGGCCACCTCCCAGCTTCCTGTCCCTTTTGGCATCTGCAGTCACAGCCTGCGTGGACAGAAATGGCTTTCCAACCACGCTCATCCCTTGAGCTGACAGAGCAGGAAGACAAAGGCTCTTCACTGGAAGGAAGCTTAGGTTTCCAATGCCACCTGATCATTTTAAACCATCATCTATGCTAATCTGTAGGAATTTTTAGAAATTATTTTCTATGCTACAAATTACAAATAATTCTGCTATTTAAAGTTCAGCAAAAATCTGTCCCAAATACTTGAGGCAAGTGGAGAAGTCCTGGAGCATCCGCACGATAGCACAGGTGTTGACAGCCTGACACTGGTGTTTCGTGGTGTTACTGCTGGGTGTTTGCTTATCTGGTTTGGAGACCATCTTTAAAACCCTGTTCTGCTGCCCCAACACCAGGCAGCAATGCCAGCAGATGGGTCGGGGCCAGCCCAATGGACCAAACCTGCTGGCCCAGACCCCTTAGATCCGGACCCGCCGGGCCTCAGCTGCAGCCTGGGTCTGCCTGCCCAGCTGCCTGGGCCCTGGACTTTGGTCCAAAGTAGTTGCTCTTTCTTGAATCTGAGAAGAAAAGTAGAGGAGAGCTGAACATGAAAACCACCACAAACTCTCTACTACTGAGACCCTAAAAAGTCATCCAGCTCATTCATCCACTCCTCAGAAGTCCTGTTCTTCAGCAGGGAGTCAATCAGGTCAGTGTGTCCAGCCACACCAGACAGCCCACTGCCACCCTGCTGCCCACTGTAGGTGAAGGGCAGCTCCTGGCCAGTGGTCCGCGCGGGAAAGGCCTGGGCACAGTGCAGTCCTGCTCGGCTGCCCATCTGTGAGGCAGGGCTCTGGCATAAGGCACCCAGCTCAGGCCCTGCGGGGCTCAGGCCAGACAGGGCTGGCTGTGGGGTCGCCGGGGGTGGTGCGGGCCCAGGGGCACTGGTCCTCTGCTGTGTGCTTGCAGGGGGCAGCATCGGCCCTGCTGCAGCGGCAGAGCTCATGGGGGCCATGGGCCTGCCGGGCACAGCCGGGGAGAACGGTGCACTGGACAGCTTCAGGTGGGCCTGCTGCATGTGGAAAGCAGAGGCAGCAGTGAAGGGGCTCACACTGCTGCTTCCAGGGGTCTGGCTGCTCAGGTTCGGAATTCCCTGATGTTGCCACAAGGTGTTCTGGCCTCCAATGGCCGCTGGCACCCTTGGAACAGGTGGCTTGGTTAGGCCAGGGGTCAGAGTCCCCTTGTGCTGCTGGGAGAGGCCAGAGCTCCCCAGAGAGTTCTGTCCATAGGCAGCTGGCACCCCAGGGCTGGGGCCCACACCAGGCTGCCTCGGAATGTGGGTGTGTCCATCAGCAGCCTGTGGCGGGGGCTGGGTGACCATCTGAGTCATGCCAGAGGCCATGCCATAGAGACTACTCTGGGAGCCAGGGAACTGGGCCACACCTCGGTCCTGTGGGCCTGAGCTGGAGGGAAGAGAGGAGACTGAGGAGTGTCCAGGGCCCATGGGCATCAGACTCCCAGGCTGAGGAAACACACGAGGACAGCTGGGGTTGGATGGACCCAGGTGGTTCATGCCAGATATGGTGGCTGCAGATCCTAGAAGACAGAAAAATGGTCAATCAAGCTGACCCTTTTTGACTGCCATGCTGTCTTTTGGGCAACAGGAGTAGCATGTTAACCCCAGATGGCCGCAACAGGGCAGGGGCACCACTGAAAGAAGCCTGGAAGTCTCCACAAGGCAGAGGCCAGATCTAGGACAGGGCAGGACTCAGAAAGACAGAGAAGGCTGGAGGATTCACAGAGGAAGTCCATATGCCTTCTTTTTTTGTCTTTCTGAGACAGGGTCTCACTATGCAGTTCAGGCTGGCCTTAAGCTCACTTTGTAGCTCAGGCTGGTCTCAAACTCACAACAATCCTCCTGCCTAGCCTCCCAAGTGCTGGGATTACAGGCCTGCGCCACCACGCCCGGCTTCCATATGCCTTTCAAATATCCCCTGGAGCCAGGTGTGGTGGCGCATGCGCATGCCTGTAATCCTAGCACTGGGAGGCTGAGGCAGGAGGATTGCTGTGAGTTCGAGACCAGCCTGAGCTACAAAGTGAGCTTAAGGCCAGCTTGAACTGCATAATGAGACCCTGTCTCAAAAAGACACATACACAAAAACATCCCCTGGGTCTTAGGAATTTCACCAGTATCTACCACCCCAGCCTCTGTCTTTGAGTGGTTCAGCCACTACAGGGTGACTCGGCCTGGCTGCGTGAGCAGCGAGCTGCAGGTGCCCGAGGGTTTGGTGCCCAGGAAGATTTGGGGGGAAGGCTTCCGAGAGAAGGCAACAAACACTAGGCTTCGAAGTGCAAAGCTGAGCACTCTGGCAGTTTGGAGAATACCCAGATAAGCACAGAGCTGTGCAAGGCTGTCTGGGGTGGGAAGAGGCTGGCAGGACTGTGCGTGGCTGGAGACAGGAAGGTGGCCAAGTCCAGGCCACAATGTAGAGCCGAGGGGGAAAAGTGGAGCGGCCCTGCCAGGAGCACTCATGCTCTAAATCAACAAATGGGGAGGAAGGGTACGGCCACGAGGAGGCGCTCGTTCTCAGAAACCTTCTGGCCAGGGCTGCTGGCAACAGGGTGACACCATGAATCAAGAGGGCTCTTCTGGGTAGCACAATCACTTCTGGGGGACAGCCAGTACTCAGTACTCTCTTTCCTCTTCCTCTCCATCAGCACTCAAGTAAGAATGGGCTGTGAGCTGGGCGTGGTGGTGGGCATGCTTGTCACCCCAGCACTCAGGAGGCTGAGGCAGGAGGATTGCTGTGAGTTCAAGGCCAGCCTGGGATACATATTTGGTACAAAAAAAAAAAGGAAAAAGGGGCTGAGAAAAGGAGCACTTTCATGCCCATTCCCACATGAGCAGGGACACTTGCAAACCTGGACCCGGCACTCTTGCAAAGGCCCACT
Organism: Ctenomys sociabilis; assembly: GCA_004027165.1. Classification (NCBI taxonomy): domain Eukaryota; kingdom Metazoa; phylum Chordata; class Mammalia; order Rodentia; family Ctenomyidae; genus Ctenomys; species Ctenomys sociabilis. Next base: position 47,777 of record PVKA01010892.1, on the reverse strand, counting down.
GTCTCTCCAGGACGGGCTGTGGTCCACAGCTCTGGAACACCGTGGGGCAAGGCCACTGACTACAGAGAAGCAGTGAACAAGACATCCCATCCCAAGAATCAGGCAGCCAGAGCAGATGAGATTTGACTGTAAAATCTCCGTGCAGGCAGTGGCAGCCCAAGCAGATCAGCCAGCACATCTCAGGTCATAGCAGTCTCAGTGTGCACCTCACTTTCCTGGTAACCACCCACAGCTGATGCTATCTGTGACACTGCGGACAGCACAGACGTAGAGAAAAGGCGCCAGATACCTTTAAGTCCACTGAGTCTTGCCTCATCCAAAATATAAAGCTGAAACTGGGTATGGTGGCTGGCATACACCTGCAATCCTAGCCCTGGGAGGTTGAGGCAGGACTGCTCTGAGCTCAAGGCCAACGTGGGCTACACAGTGAGTTCAAGGTCAACCTAAACTACACAGTGAGACCCTGACAAAACAACCCTAATCTTCCCCCACCAGAAAAATAAGGGATCTTTTTTTTTTTTTGTTTTGTTTTTTTTTTGTTACTATATAATGAGACAAGGTCTCATTATAGCTCAGGCTGGCCTCAAGCTTACGGCAACCCTCCTGCCTCAGCCTCTCAAGTACTGAAATTAAAGGTGTGCGATCACCATTCGGGGCTTTCATTTTGTTTAATTTTTTTCCTGGCTTTAGTTTTTTGGCAGAACCAGGGATTGAACTCAGGCCCTTGTGCTTGCCACAGAAGCACTTATTCCACTGAGCCATCTCCCTGGCCCCATGATCCCAAATTCTTAAGCCTCAAGCAATCCTGTGTCAGCCTCCTATAGCTGAGATTATTGGAGGTGTGCCCCACCACACTTGGCTGAGAGGGTTTTGTTTTTGATTTTTTGGTACTAGGGATTTAACCCAGGGCCTTTGTACTAGATAACATCCTCAGACCTTTTGTATTTTTGAGTTGGGGGTCTCACTAAATTTTCTACGCTGGCTCAAACTTACAGTTCTTCTGCTTCAGCCTCCCAGAATGCTGTGTATACCACAGGATTACAGGTGTACACCACCACACTCAGTTGAGGGTTTTGCCGGGCGTGGTGGCGCATGCCTGTAATCCCAGCACTCGGGAGGCTGAGGCAGGAGGATTGTTGTGAGTTCGAGACCAGCCTGAGCTACAAAGTGAGCTTAAGGCCAGCCTGAACTGCATAGTGAGACCCTGTCTCAAAAAGACAAAAAAAAAAGAAAGGGTTTTTAAGTTTTTTTTTGCAGTACTGGGGATTGAACTCAGGACTTTGTGTTTGCCAGGCATGCGCTTATTCTACTGAGCCATCTCCCTGGTCCGAGAGGGTTGTTTTTTTTTTTCCAAAGAGTCACAAAAAGATGAACCAGGGTCATCTACAGCCAGGTTCTTCCAACATACCAAGGCTTCTTACAGCACACAAATCCACTCTGTACCCAGCATAGAGATAGCAGGAGCAGAACCCTCACCCCTGCACTTGCTCCCCTTACCTGTGAACTGTCCAACCTGGGGAGGGAAGGAGCTTTGTGTTGGATCTTGGTATTGGGGTGGTGGGCGGGTCAGATGGCGCTGATACTGCTGCTTCTCCTGCAGGATGCCAAGGCCAACAAGACTCATTATTTATTATTATTATTACTATTTTATGTATTTAGTACAGAGTCTCACTACACAGGTCAGACTTGTAATGAGCCCGTTTTTCAGCCTACCAAGTGCTGGGATTACAGGTGCACACCACCATGCCCAGTCTCAATCGCTGTTTCAGCATACCCCAGGGAGAGGGCTGGCATGGCAGGCCGGGGATTGAACTCTGCTCCCTGCATTTGCCTAAGGAGGCGCTTTTGCTATCTGGCCGGCTCTACCAACAAGACATTAAATCATGTTAGAAACAAAAGTAAGCCAGCAGAGTCAGGCTAGAGACAAGCAGTGTCCAAACTTGCCACTCACACAGAACTCCTTGGGGAACCACACTGGTGAACTCGTTTTGGGCTTCTTAATAAACAGTATGAAACAGGATAGGGGAAATCTATTTTTTTAAATAATTTTTTACAGAACCAGGGATTGAACTCAGGCCCTTACGCTTGCCAGGGAAGTGCTTATCCCACTGAGCCCTCTCCCGGCTCCCGGCCCTAAATTTATTTATTTAGTAAATCTATGGCACATTGAATAAAAAGGGAGGGGGTATTTTGTATTTTTAGGTTGTTAACCCTTCAGTAGAGAAGTTTTTTATTACCCTGCAACATATGCAGTTCAGTTTACCACACTAGTAGTCTAAATATCAGACATCATAGGCATAACATGGAACATGTATTTTCCATCAAGTATTGAGATACTAAACTCTTAAGTCCATACAGAATATGAAGAAAAAATTTTTTAAAAAAATAGGAATGAGGGGCCAGGGAGATGGCTCAGTGGAATAAGTGCTTCCCTGGCAAGCGCAAGGGCCTGAGTTCAATCCCTGGTTCCGCAAAAAAAAAAAAATCCTAACTTTGGGATGGCAAGATAGTTCAGGGGTCTAAAGCGCCTGCTTAGACAAGCATGCAAGGACCTCAGTTCGATCCCCAGCACCACATGCCATGCCACCCCACCTCCAGGGTGGGCTGAGCTGACCCAAAAAAAAAAAATAGAAATAAAGGAAACAATTTAAAAAAAATAGGAATGAACACTTACATATATTTACATATTTAGAAATCCATCCCTACACAGCATAGTAGCATTGTAGCAGGACTGTCTTGTGACTTTTTTTTTTTTTTTTTGTCTTTTTATTTACTACCCTTTAAAAAAGGGCAGTGTAGTAATAGTTGGTATGTCATGACAAGAAGTACATATTTAGAAGATCAGAATGGCAGGCCTTTGGAGTGTGACCCTTCTATTACACTTCTTAAATTCAGTGTGGCTGCTTGGCTCACAGGTATCAGCATATACAGTTAGTAGGGGGGTATTTTTTTTGACTGGTAGCTCAGGCTGGTCTCGAACTCACATTGAATACTGGGATTACAGATGTGTACTACCATGCCCAGCTAGGTGTATTAGTTTTTAAAATATGGGAAGGGAGCCAGACACTGTGGTGCATGCTTGTAATTCTAGCACTAAGGGAGACTGAGGTAAGACGGAGGGAAGTTATAGCCCAGCTTGGGCAAGCTAGCAACTTAGTGAGCAACATTGACTCAAAATTAAAAAAAAAAAAAAGCTAGGGATATAAGTCCAGTGTGAAAACCCTGGTTGCAACTACTGCAAAAAGAAAGAAAAGGGAAAAGGAAAGAAAAGAGAAAGGGCAGATCAGGGAAAAGCAAATCCCAGCCACAGGGAGAGGGACACTTTTCACACTGACTAGGATGGCTAGAGTAAGAAGGCAAGGGAGCAGCTTATGGTACCACAGCTGGTTAGCACACATGAGACACTGGCTCTGATCCTTAGCGCTGCTTTTTTGTATTTGTGTTTGTGGAACCAGGGATTGAACTCAGGCCCTTGTGTTTTCCATGGCTTTCCCCTGCCCCCCCCCCCTTTTTTTAACGTTTTTAAAAGTTTTAATATTTTAGGGGCTGGGGAGATGGCTCAGTGGAATAAGTGCTTCCCTGGCAAGCCCAAGGGCCTGAGTTCAATGCCCAGTTCCGCAAAAAACAAAAAAACAGAGAAAGGATAGTGCATCTCAATATAAAAACCTGTACACAGATGATTCGTAGCAGTCAAAACAAGCAACAACTTCAACATCCATGCACAGATGAGCACATTCATTCCAGAGAATACAACACAGATATGACAGGCAAACTGAGAGACAGAAAGTAAATCAGAGGTTGTCTAGGGCAGAGGAGGCTGGAAACAGGAGAATGGCCGCTCATGCGACAGGGCCTGAGACGAAATGTTCCAAAGTGGGTGTGATGATGGCTTGCACAGCTCTGCAGATAAATGAGACACCAACAAACTCTATTCTATGGGGTTTTTTGCAGAACCAGGGATGGAACTCAGGCCCTTGCACTTGCCAGGGAAGCACTTATTCCACTGAGCCATCTCCCCAGGTCAACAAACTCTATTCTAATTCCATTCTATTCAATTTAGACAGGGTATTGCTGTGTAGTCCAGACTGGTCCTGAACTCACCATGTAGGCCTGGCTGCCCTTTAACTTGAGGCAATTCTTAAGCCTCAGACTCCCAAGTGCTGGAATCACAGGCATGCCCCACCATACCTGGCTTGAATTCTACAGTTTAAATGGGAAAACCGTTTTATAGAGCATATTATAGTAAAGTAGTTATTCTTAAAAAAAATAGGTCCAGGCACAGTGGCACACACTTGGAACTTCAGTTACTTACTAACATAAGCAAGGCAGGGGGATCACAAATTCAAGGCCAGCATGGGCAACTCAGTGACACAGCCTTCAAATAAAATTAAGAAAAAGTCAAAAGCCCTGTGTGGCAGCCTGTGCCTACAGTCCCAGCACTAAGCACTGAAGACCAAAGGAGAACAATCACCATGAGTTCAAGGCCAGCCTGAAATACAGAGCAAGACCCTCTGTTAAAGACACAAAGCGGGGCATGGCAGTGCACTCCTATAATCCCAGAATTCAGGAGGCCGAGACAAAAAGATAGCTGTACTTCTGAGGCCAGCCCAGGCTACATAATGGAGTGAGTTTAAGGCCAGCAAGCACTACGTGGGGAGACACTGTCAAAAAATCCAAAACCAAGACTAGGTGTGGTGGTGCACACCTGTAATTCCAGCCCTTGGGAGGTAAATCCCATCTGTGCAGTGAGACCCTGTACAAAACGCATTAAAAAAAAAAGTCCAAAACCAGAGCTGAGGAGATAGCTTGGTGGCCTAATGCCTCCCTGGCAAGCACAAAGACCCGAGTCTAGCCCCACACACATGTTGTGTGTGGTGGTGCATGGCTGGAGTCCCAGTGTTGGGGAGGCTGAGATGGGGTCGCTGAGTCTGACTGCATAGTGAGACCCTGTACCAAGCCAAGCCAAAAAGATCAGGGAAATAACAGTGCAAGGTCCTAGTCTTCTTCTTTGTATTTATTTATTATTTGGTTGTTGCAGGGTCTCACCACACAGCTCGGATTCCAGGTGATCCTCCTGCTTTCAGCCTCCCCGGCATTGGGATTACAGGCATGGGCCACTACTCCTGGACTCTGGATGACTCAGCCCACCCTGGGGCTGGGGCTGGTGCAGCATGTGGTAGGGCAGGGATCAAACCGCAGTCCCTGTGCTTGCCTAAGCTTGCCTGAGCAGGTGCTTTAGTCAGCTGAGCTATCTCCCCAGCCCCCCTCTTTGTTTTTGGCAGTATTGGGGATAGGACTCAGGGCCTTATCACTCAGCCAATCTACAGTACCAGGGGAAGGCAGGCCAAGGCATGCCCACTCTGGGCATGCTGACAAAGCCATGCAGAGCCACAGGCAGGGCCTGCATGCCCTTCTGAGCTCCGCTCTCACCTGCTCTGCCAGAAGCTGTTGCTGCTGCCTCTGTAGGAACTGTTGCTGCTGCTGCTGCAAATGCTTCTGCTGCTGCTCCCTCTGTTTCTGCTGGTCTAAAAGCAACTGATGCTGCTTCATGACAGCTGCTTGCTGCTGGCTGCTGAGATATGGGGTGCTGCTGTGCGTGGTAGCCACGGACACAGCAGAGGGCTGGGTCCCGACACTGGTGGCCTGGGCTGGCATGGGGACACTGGAAGGATTCTGTTCCTATCAACAGAGACGAAGAGAGTTGGAGTCAGTGGGATGGGAAATGTCTCAGCTCTACTGAGGCCAGGGAACTTGATGTGGACAGAACTTGCGCAAGACTTCCTCTGTGCACAGCTCCCTCTGTACAAGGCTTTTGGTTCCGACAACTCCAGCAGGCCAAGTAGAGACCAAATCTCACGCTGCCTCCCAGGCCCAAAAGCGTGTGCGTGGACACACACACGCACGCACGCACACACGCACGCACGCACACGTGTGTCCTGCACCAGCTTGGCTCCCTCAAGGGCCACTCATGGCTGCTGCATTATTTCAGCATCACTGCTTACATTCAAAAGGGGACAATGTACAACAGGAAAGAGGCCAGTAATGATCATTACATAAGTTCAACTTTTTTTTTTTGCCTTTTTGAGACAGGGTCTCACTATACAGTTCAGGCTGGCCTTAAACTCACTTTGTAGCTCAGGCTGATCTCAAACTCACAACAATCCTCCTGCCTTTGTCTCCCAAGTCCTGGGATTACAGGCCTGGCCACCATGCCTGGCTTACTTTTTGAGTTCTTATTAGTCTATTAGTCTGCATATGTAATCCTCATGAAAATCTTTTTTTTTTTTTGTCTTTTCTTGTAGATAAGGTCTTGCGATACAATTCAGGCTGGCCTCGAGCTCACTTTGTGGCCCAAGCTGATCCATAACACCCAGCAAGTCTAATGTCAGTTCTTTTTTGTCCATTTTTTTGAGATGGACTTGGTTTATATAGTTCAGGCTGGCTTTGAACTCATGGTGATCCTCTCTCAAACTTGGGAGTGCTGGGATGATGGAACGTGCTACCACACCCAGATCATTTTCATTTCTGAGATAAGGTCTCACTATGTCTCACAAATCCTCCTGCTTCATTCTCCTAATAGGTATCACTATAGGCCTGCCACCACTGTAGCAAAAAAGCCAAGTGTCTAAAAAATAAATTAGGAGGCTGGGGAGATAGCTTGGCAGTCTAAGCCCCTGCCTGGCAAGTGCAAGGTCCAGAGTTCGATCCCTGCTACCACAAGCCGGCTCCAAAACTGGGCATGGTGGTACACGCCTGTAATCCCAGCACTGGGAAGGCTGAGACAGGAGAATCACTACAAGTTGAGTCTGAGCTGTGTAGCAAGACTTTGTATCTACAAACAATAAAATAAATAATACATTAAATGTGTTCATTAAAAAACACAGGTACAGCCGGGCGTGGTGGCGCATGCCTGTAATCCCAGCACTCGGGAGGCTGAGGCAGGAGGATCGTTGTGAGTTCGAGACCAGCCTGAGCTACCAAGTGAGCTTAAGGCCAGCCTGAACTGCATAGTGAGACCCTGTCTCAAAAAGACAAAAAAAAAAAAAAAAAAAAACACAGGTACAAGGGGCCAGGATATAGCTCAGCAATATAAGCACCTGCCTGGCAAGTGCCAGGTCCTGAGTTCAATCCCTGATACTGAACAAGAAAAAAAAAAACACAAAACTACAAACAGGCACAGATGACTTTAAATCATGTGGCATGAAAGACATACTGGATTATTTTATTATTTTTATTTTGTATTTAGGACAGGGTGTACAGGGTCTCACTGCATAGATTAGAGCTATAATGATCTGCCTATTTACAGCCTTCTCAGTGCTGGGATTACAGGTGCACCATCACAGCCAGTCTTAAACACTGTCTCAG
>PVKA01010892.1:0-40312 GCA_004027165.1 Ctenomys sociabilis | reverse complement strand
TCCTACTAGGCAATGACACGCTACTTTTATTAAACATTAACTTGGATTTCTTTAACATTCTCACCCCCCACAAAAAAAAAAAAAAATCGAAGGACACGGTAGATGCTTCTTTTTCCCTCTGTTCTACAACTACCTTGGCCCGATTTACTTCCAGTTCAGCAAGTAACTTTACTAGTGTCTGCAGCAGAATAACGCGAAGGGAATCACATGCTTACCTGGCCAGGTGGAACCAGTGAACGGAAGGGCATATTTCCTGGTTTTGGTTTCATTAGAAACAAGGGATTTTGCTCATTATTCAGATGAGGCAACTGCTGGGGGAGATAGGCCATCAGGGCTGGCTTGCTCTGGCCAGGCCCGGGACCGCTTTGCCCACAGTCTGCTTTATAATGAGAAAGAGGTTTGGTATTGCCATAGTCCAGTACTGATCCTTGGTTAGTAACGGAGTTCTGACTCAAGTTACTCTGTGGCTGGTGACTCAGCAGGTTTACGTGGCCAGGCTGAAGGAAAGGGCCTCCGGGCCGAGGGGAGCTCTTGTTCACTCCAGGCATCATGAGCAGCTGGGAGCTAGGGAAGTCCTGCTTGTAGGCAACAGGGCTGGCAGGCTTCTCCACAGGATAAGAGACATCTAAGGGGCTGTGGGAGGACCCTGTTTGCTGCCATGTGGACATCTGGCCTGGTGCTGGGGCAGCCTGGGGTGGGTTCTGGAGCATCTGGTCACGCTTCTGCTTGGCAGCAATCTGCTGGAGCTGGTGGGCAGAGGAAAGCTCGGGGACCCCTCCTGGGCCCTGGCCAGACAAGACCACACCTGTGAGAGCTCGCTGCGCACTCTGGGCCTGGGCTGATGCTGGCATCAGGTTTGGACTGGGGTTGTCCGCTCCAGGCTGAGCAGGGGTGTGGAACAATGTCTGAGAGCCCCCAAGGCTGGGGGAGTCCGTGCTCACAGATGTGGGGGGAGGAGGTCCTAAGAAGGTCTGTCCTGCAGACCCCGCCCTCACTTGTGGAGAGCCTAACTGCTCCTGCTCAAAGGCTGCTGGAGAGAATTCTGTCTTAATATTAATGTCCTGGGACAAGGGAGTCTGTGTAGTGGAACTGGAAGGCTCTGGGTCCTTTTTCTCTTCAAAGTCTTCGGTAAACAGGTCCTTCATGTCTTCGTCAGGCACTGACCTGTTTAGCTCCTCAATGAGCTCCTTCCACTCCTGCTCATTGAGGTTGAGGTCGGGCATGAGGTTGCTCTGTGAGATGGAGCCTCCAGCTCCGGCGATCATGCACGGCAAGTCATCAACGGGCTCCTGCTTCAGTTCCTTACTCAGGCTCAGAGCAAAGGACTCACCAGCATTACTGCCTCCATTCAGGTGGAGGCCAGGGTCCGGCAGACATTTTTTATTGATGGACTCTAGCCCCAGGGAGTGCTTCCCAACGGCCTGCAGGGCCTCTCCTGAGGAAGGCTTGTCAGGCTGACCGAGGGGTGAGGCAGGAGGTAGCCCATTGGCAGACAGGGCCACACCCAGAGGGGCCTCCCGGCGGGTCTTCTTATGCCCAGGAAAGAGGTCTCCATAGCCATTCTGTTGCTCACCATTCTGAGGGGAGGTGGTGCTGTCAAGATTCCTTTTCACTGTATCGTGCAGATGCTGAAAAACATTGAAAAGGGAGATGTGGGTAAGCAACATCACATTGGAGGTTCTCTCTGCTTCCAACAGTCACTTAAAACCTGCATCCACAAATGCTCTCTGGGGGCCATTCCTTCACAAGATTGTCCTGCTGCCAGGTTTGAGTCTGGCTGGTCACAATCAAATTGTCAAGCTCAGTTGGGAGAAAATGCATCAGACCCTGAACTTCTGCAACCCTCTCTATGTTGCATGACACAAGGCAGATGCTGACACCTAGTTGGAGAGTTTGGGAATATAGCTAAGCAAAGAGCCAGAGAAAACACTAAAATTCTTGGGACATCACTGGACTCCTGGGCTGTCCCTGAGATCAAACACTGCCTTGACTTTTCTCACTCACAGAACCAATAAATTCCTGTGCAGACGCTGGCTTAATCTGGATTCTCTTCCTTTCAACTGAAGGACTCTGCTAGTGCAGGCTCTGAAACTGGACTAGTTCTTCCAGGTCACACAGGCTTCTGCTTTTCAGCTGTTATCACAGCCTCTGCTCCTTGAGCTCAGTATCTTCTAACCCCTGCTCCTAAACACTGCCCTGGTGAGCCTTGCCATGGCGGTCCACTGGGACACATTCACATCTGTCCTGTTCTCTACTTCACCATCTTCAATGAACCTCATTACAGGACTACTTATGCCCAGGAACAAGACTGGAGAACTTAAAGACAAACAAGTGGACTCTGCTATTCAGGGACTCTAATCTAGAAAATGGAGCAAATCTGGACATGGGTCCAGCATAAGCCAAATGTTTCATGCAAGCCAGCACAGCAGTGAGCAGCTCAAGCATTCAGGAGCAGGAGTCTCATGGTGGGAACATGGAGGTGAGATAGGAGACAAGGTGGTATATCCTATCACCCCATCGTCCGTGTGATAGCCCCTGCCAGAGCTCTACCTGCATTCAGCCTCTAGACTCATGCTGCTCTTCTATAGTTACTTTCACACTTTGTTTTCACCCTTCATGCAGTAACCCCTTAGCACTAAGTACTGGGATGCTCCAAACCACAACCCTGATCATTCATCTGGGTTTCATGAGCCGGTAGCCAGCAGCATGTTATGCTGCTTCCTCTAGCTGTTCTGGCTTGGGTGTCTTATCTAAGGCAATGCTGCCCATGTCAGCTCTCAGCAGGAGGGCTGCCTGACACAAATTTTCTTACTATCTAAGCTACAATTCTATCTTTAAGAAAAAAAATTGAGGGGGCTAAAGAGATAGCTCCATGGAATAAGCGCTTCCCTGGCAAGCCCAAGGGCCTGAGTTCAATCCCTGGTTCTGCCAAAAAAAATAAATAAATAAAATAAAAAATGCTATTAGCCAGGCATGGTGGCACATGCCTATAATTCCAGCACTCAGGAGGCTGAGGCAGGAGGATTGTTGTGAGTTTGAGACCAGCCTGAGCTACAAAGTGAGCTTAAGGCCAGCCTGACCTGCATAATAAGACCCTGTCTCAAAAAGACAAAAAAAAAAAAAGAAAGAAAGAAAGAAAAAAGGGCTGGGGAGATGGCTCAGTGGAATAAGCACTTCCCTGGTAAGCGTAAGGACCTGAGTTCAATCCCCAGTTCCACCAAAAAAAAAAAAAAAAAAAAAAATCAATCATTTACTTATTTGATACACAGCTCAGATTCATGGTGATCTTCCTGTTGCAGCCTTCCCAGTGCTGGGATTCCAGCTGGGCAACACCTCACCAGTTTTGGTGGCTGGCTCAGCACAGGGTTGGCATAGCTTGTGGTACTGGGGATTAAACCCAGGTCCTTGGGCTTGCCAGGTAGGGGCTTAGACCCACCTATCTCCTGGGCCCTAAGCTGCAATTCTATTCTTACTACATTTCCCCCCATGATATCAAGATTTTCGTGGTTTTTTCTTTTTCCTTTGGTGATACTGGGGATTGAACACAAGGCCCTGTGCATGCTAACAAGCATTTCACCACTGATCTCTAGAGCATTTAAATTTTTTTATTTGGAGATTCACCTTGAACCTTGAACTAGGCTCATCTTGAACTTTTGATCCTCTTGCCCCACCTCCTAGGGCTGGAATTATAGGCAGTGGCATATCACCAGGCCTAGTTTTAAGATTTTCTTTCTTAAGTATGAAAGCTAACTGCACAGTACTCTATAAATCCCAGCTGAGAATGTCCTTAAATCCATATATGGGTGATGGAGTTGGTGTGGAAAAGAAATCTGAGGAATGCTGGCCAGATAGAACTCAGTAGGGCAGAGGCAGGGACAGAATCCTTGGGCCCAGTTTAAGAACAGGGGCTCTATCGAGAGATAATGGCTTTGCTTTCAGAGAAGTATCTTTGCCTCCTACTGCCACCTAGGGGTGGGCACGAAGAAGGTAACTGCATTTTTAAAAACCTATCCTTTGGGAAGTTAAATTCATTCCTATTTAACTCGTCAGAGGAAATAAAAATGAGCTGCTAATATTTCTTTTATTTCTGTCTTTTCAATTTTTCTTCTGCTCCACAGAGCCAGGTCACAGCTGCCCTGGAAACCAGAGCTCAGTTTTCCATTTTCCTATGGGGCTGGTGGAAACCTAAAGGGTCAGGCATGGGATGAGTCAACCAGCTATCCCAGATTAGAAACAGACTCCCTCTCAGCCCCAACAATTATAAAAGCCACCACACCCTCTTTCAATAGCCACATGCAAACAGCTGCAAACAAGTTCCAAAGAACGACTCCATTTTGCAACAGCACTGCTTTTTAGCCAAAGGAAATATGGGATCGTTTCTGTGACCTTCTCACACAATTCAATGGGGACAGAGTAGGTGGGGTGTGTAATGTGGAGGTTGGGGGGGGAGTGGGCATCTTAGGCACTGTAGGGAAGTGGGGGAGTAAGCCTGGGAGGCTAAGCTCATACTTAAAGTGGGGCGGGAAAACAGCCTGAGCAGGTTAAAAGTTATGTAAGAGCAAAGAGCAGGTGAATCAAGTAATACAAGACCAGCTGCCACCTACATGACCATGGGCCCACTTCCTTGGGTGCTCTGCTCACAGGTTCCTGTTCTGGGCACCAAATTATCTCCGTCAGGGTCCATGAGGAGCCAGTTATGGAAATGACTTGATCCATGATGGAGCTTTGCTGGAGAACAGTGTGTGCTCAGGGTTGGCAAAGCTACACAGTACCCTGAGGCTGGGCCCCCTGCCTGGCCCCGGCCAGTTTTTTTTTTTTTTTTTTTTTTTTTTTGTGGAACCAGGGCCTGAACTCAGACCCTTGCACTTGCCAGGGAAGCGCTTATTCCATTGAGCCATCTCCCTGGCCCTCCAGGCCAGCTCTTATGGGGGGGATACTTTGGTCTGCTTCTTGGAGATGGGCTTCCCGGCCCTGCTGCAGAGTACTAATGCCACTCTGCTCAGGATTGAGCTGGATTATCTTGTAGGTGCCTACCTTGTAGACAATAAATCAGCACCCATTTCTACCCACAGCCTTCCAATAAACTCAAGGAGGGTCCCTAGCTTCCTCTCAACTTCCTCCTCCAACCATTCACCACTGCAATCCTTGTGCTCTGTGGTCAAACTCATGGGGAGAATGTCAACACCTTCTGCTTCCACTGAGTAATAGATGTGGCTATGGGGCCAGGAGCGGCTCTTATCAGTGCTCCTTATACAAGAGCACCTGGGGTTACTATATTCCTGCGCCTCTCACCACTACCCAGCACTTTGGTCCTCTGTAATGTGGTTCCCCTCCCAACACTATGGGAATGGACAGGATGTGGGGAAAAGAAAGGCCAGAGTTAAGAGGCACTTCTGGAAGATGGACAACAACTACAGGCTGTGAGCCACAGGCACCCCATCTGGCTCTCCCTGACTACCTTATAATTTCACTTAACCGCCTGCCTGTACTCTCTTCCACACACCATCTTGCTTGCTTCCTACTTCTCCGGTTTCTACTCCATTTCATTTTTTCCTGCTCTCCAGTGAGGTACCAGATGCTCCTTGTTTCTTCTGCATGCACTCCCCACGCACCCCAAGTGATCACTCCCATTCCCACTTCCTCAGGACCCCAGGCCAGGGCCCCCCACTCAGAACAAGCCCACCATCCAGGGACTGATGTTGGCTTGGCCCCTGCGGCCCCCATCTGTAGTTGCATCCCATGGCCTCCCATTCCTGATGTGCAGGCTCCTTCCTACCCTGTTCCAGGCCAGTGCTTTGCCCAGAACCCTAGTTCCTGGGATCTTCTCAGTGACTCGTGCATAATGCCAAGCAGTGTCCCCTGCCCCTCCCTCATGAGACTGGCCTTTACAGGGGCCTGGCTCCCTGAAACGCAGGGATGGGCGCTGCAGGGGCTCCCGCTCCAGCACACAGACAGCTCGGAGGATGCCAGAAGCCACAAGGCCCCTATCCCACCTCACTGCACGCTTCCAGCCAATGCAGGCGGCAGAGCGGCTCTCTCCTGTCCTCCCCACCATCTTGCCTCCTCTTTGGGGCTGAGGGTGAGCCCCAGGGCCTGGCGCGTGAGCACACACTCCGGCACCAACCGCGCAGCAGTCTCACTGCACCCCGAGCCCCACAGGCATCCATACCACATGGTGGCGCTTCAGAGCAAATCTGATCACCTCCCTCTACTTTTTTTGAGACAGTGTCTATGGAGCTCAGCCTGGTCTTAAATGTAGCGTGGACTGGCCTTAAATTCATGGCAGTCCTCCTGCCTAAGCCTTCCAAGTGTTGGAATTATAGGTGTGTGCAACTTTGCCTGGCAAAAATCAGATTATTTTAAGGTGATAACCTAAATACCGACAATTTCAGCCTACCACTAGAACTGCTTTTCCTTTTCTCAACCTCTGCAGTACCCTGTTGTTTCCACAGGAGTGAGTCACCACTGTCCTAGCGTGCCTGGTAGGCCTGGCTCACTACTCATCCAAGTACGCAACAGGACTCATTCCCAGGCGATTCAGGACCCCATTTAGCCTTCAAAACAACCCTGAAAATAAGGCCAACTGTTACTGTTTTACAATGTATTTAAAAGTCAGAAGATTACATAAAGCTAGGCATGGTAGCCCATGCCTGTAGTCTTAGTACTGAGGCAGGAGAATCACCATAAATATGAGCATAAATTACATCACAGTGAGACCCTGTCTCCAAAAAAAGATAAAGAAGTCAGCTGTCTTGGGAAGGGTTCTTTTGAACGCTGACGCCCAGCTGGTCACCTGTGTCAGGACTGCAGGACCCAGGTAACCTCACTTCCCTGTGTGACTGCCCAGGGGCTTACACATAAAACACCAACAGCAGAAGCCTCCCCACCAGCAAGCACAAAGAGCTCCATCAGGTGTCCTGAGCAGGAAAGTGGGCCCAAGGAAACCACTCTGCTGGGCACAGCCACTCTGTGAAACTGTAAAAAGAAAGCAAGACTCAGGACTGCCTGTAATGTAAAGTACAACTCTCACTTTTATGACATTATCTGAATTAATGGCTTGTAGAAACTACTGACGGCTGTGAGACAGCCCAGCTTAGTGAGGACCAAAGGTTCCCTCTCAGCGCCAGACACACAGAAGACAGCAACTTCCTGAGCAGCACGTCTCCAGAAAACTTTGTAGTTTGCTACCTAAACTTTTCCACCAAGCTGTATGTGGTGCCACCTGCCCAGCACTCAAGAGGCTGAGGCAGGAGGATCGTTGCGAGCTTGAGACCAGCCTGGGTTGCATAGTGAGACCCTGTCTCAAAACAAAAAAATCTCCAACTATTTACTATGAAGACAGTAAGAGAGGTCCTATGTGTCCTTAACCCCCACACACATTTGTATTTCACAAAATCAGAGCACGATATCCCAATATTAAAACAAAGAATCTGATAATAGGTAGATATGATAAATTACCCCTCCCTCCCCTCACTGAGTTATCTACATTTCCAGCCTAATAAAACCTTTTTTAAAAAATCTACTTGAGGCTAGCATGGGCTACACATGGAATTCAAGGTCTGCTTGCATTGCAAAGCGAGATCCTGGTACCAAACAAAAGCAAAGCAAAGCCAAGGTCTATTTAAAACTGGCGTGAGGTGCACACTTGTAACCTCAGCACTCCAAAACCTGAGGCAGGAGGACTGCCATGAATTGGAGGCTATAAAGCAAAAACCCTGTCTCAAAAAGAAAACAAAAAAGTGGGGGGAAGCACCATGGGAGGAAAGGGAAGGGAGGCAACACACTACAGGGCTGGCAGAAGGGTCCCCTAAAAAGAGAAGGCATTGCAGGCCAATAGTCCAAGGCAACTGTGAAAGAACAGAACAAGGAGTGTAATATTCTCCAGTGGTAAGGGGACAATGGAGGACTGAAAGACAGGTCAGAACGGACCTGGAAGACCCCAAAAGGTCATTCATAGGAAGGTTTCAAAATATACCAAACTAGGGGCCAGGGATTTAGTTCAATGCCTGTCCAGCAAGTTGGAGGTCCCGAGTTTGATTCCTGGTACCTTCCTGTTATGGCTTGGATCTAGCTGTCTCCCCAAAGCCTTATATAGTCATGGAAGAGCTTCTAGAGTCTGTGATTAATTCATGATTCAGTGCTGGGATTGCGGGAGTGAGTGCTGCACCTGCCCTGGGCTGGATAACCTGCCTGTAGCACAAGCGGGGGTGCTCTCTGCCACGGCTCTTTTTGCTTTTGCTGCTTTGCTGTGCCCAGCCACCATCAGCAGCTGCCCTCTGCCATGTGCCACTCTGGCTTGGAGCCAGCCGAGTATAGACTGAAACCTCCACAAACTGTGAGCTACATAAACTTTTCCTTCCTTAATTTTGGGTGCCAAACACTTTGTCCGAGGAACAAGAGAAAAGTAACTGAGACATCCCTCAATATGCCAAATTAGAGACAACTACAGGATAAACCCTCACATAAACATCAGCAAAACTTTAGTAACACCAGTTGTTATGGTTGTGTCTAGTTGTCCCCCCAAAGCCTCATGTAGTCATGGGGTGGGGACTTCTAGAGTTTGTGATTAACTCATGATCCACTGAGATTATGTGTGATCCAAGGCTGGGATCATGGGTTTTAGTACTGCTGGGATTATGGGTGAGCACTTCCCCCAGCCTGGGGCAGAGAGCCTGCATGTAATATAACAGACAGAGACAGGCTTCCTTTAGCTATTGCTCTCTGTTGCACTGTTGTTCCGCTGCCATGGAGTGCTGCTCTCTGCCATGTGCCCCTCTGCCTTGGAGCCAGCTGAATATGGACTAAAGCCTCCAGTAACTGTGAGCTAAATAAACCTTTCCTTCCTTCGTTTTGGGTGTTGGGTATTTGTCCCAGCAATGAGAGAAAAGTAACTAAGACACCAGTATTTGGTCAATTTGGTTTTATTTCTACTTAGCCCCGCACAAATATATAGAAGATAAATCCTATGTATCACATCACTTACTCTATAAATACTTCCCAGGTACAGTACTGTAATAAAAGTTCTGAAAAAAACAAAAAACCTTTTAAAACATACACATGTAGGGGCTAGCCAAATAGCTCAGCAGATTAAAACACCTGCCCTGCCAGCCCCACCCTGGGGCTCACTGAGAGGGCAACTGAGACTGGGTGTGGTGGTGCATCTGTAATCCCAGCTCTTGGGAGGCTGTAAATATGTGGATCACTAAAATATGACCTAGTAGTACAACCCTGAACACCCAGTAGACCCTTCCCAAAAATACAAAAGAAAAAAAATGCACAACTATGAAGATAGCTCAGTGGTCTAAGTGCCTGCCTGGCAAGCACAAGGACCCGAGTTTGATCCCCAGTACCACATGCCCTGCTGGCCCTATGCCAAGCCAGTCACCAAGACCAGGCACGGTGGCTGCATGCCTATCATTCCAGTGCTGGGGAGGCGGAGACAAGAGGATCACTATGAATCTGAGTTGCACAGTGAGACCTTGTACGAAATACAATAAAAAAAAATGTGTGTGTGTGTGTGTGTGTGTGTGTGTGTGTGTGTGTGGTGTAATCCCAGCACTTAAGGCTGAGGCAGGAAGATTGCTCTGAATTCGAAGCCGGCCCAGGGTACCAGTGACTTCAAGGCTATCCCAAACTGTATAGTAAGACTGTCTCAAAAAGACACCTCCAAACACAAAACAAACTCCCCAACACCAACACTAAAAGTCACATAACATCACATCATTATACCTACAACTTTGAAAAAACACTTGCCCCGGCATTAGAGGTATTACACACAGGTCCTTTGCCCTGAGCTACACCTAAACTCAAACTCTATTTTGGGAAGGGTCTCCTGAAGTCACCATACTGCTCAGGCTACGTTTGGACCTGCAACCTTCTGCCTTAGTGCTAGGACCACAGGCGTGTACCACCATGCCTGGTGAGGACATCTGTTTCACAAGCACTAAGTGGTGATAATGAGAGGGAAAGAAAAGAGGAAGGAGTGTGAGAAGGAAGTGAGGGAGGGCACACAGTCCCAGAAAGCTGGCAAGGATAAAGAGGGGACTGCACCCCAGTCTGCATACTACTTTTTTTTTGGTCTTTTTGAGATGGGGTTTCACTACGCAGTTCACACTGGCTTTGAGCTCTCTGTAGCCCAGGCTGCCCTCCAACTCGTGATAATTTTCCTGTGTCCGCCTCCCAGGTGCTGGGATCACCCGTGTGCCCCACCACGCCAGGCCACGGTGCAGTACCAGTGGGAGTGTTAAAGTGGTGCGGGCACAGAAGGGCGTGGTGGCGACACTGGTGATCTCAGCACTTCGGGAGGCTCAGGCAGAAGAGTGCAAGTTTAAAGCTCAACCTGGGAAATGTAGTAAGACCAAGTGCCATGGGCTCAATCCTCTCATGCTGGAGGGAAAAAAAGGAAAGAAGGGAAAGGAAAGGACAGGCAAGCTTGGTGGTGCATTTCAGAACTCAGGAGGCTGAGGCAGAAGGACTGCCATCAGTTCAAGGCCAGCCTGGGTTTACAAAGAGAGATCTTGTCTTAAAAAAAAAAAAACAGGAAAAGAGAGGGGGAGAAGTGTGGGAAAGGAAAAGATCATCTGCTCTGGAAAACAGTATGGTGGTTCTTTCTTTCTCTTATTTATTTATTTATTATTTTCTGCAACCATCTCAGCCCCCCTGGGGGTGGGGCTGGCATGGCACGTGGCACCAGGGATTGAACTGCAGTCCTTGAGCTTTGCCTAAGCTTGCCTTAGCAGGTACTTTCGACCACTGAGCTATCTCTCTCAGGGCCCATGGCTCCTTTATTTTTTGGGCAGAATCGGGAATTGACCTCATCCCTTGTGCTTGCCAGACAAGGCTTATTCTTTTTTTTTTTTTTTTTTTTTTTTTTTTTGGTCTTTTTTGAGACAGGGTCTCACTATGCAGTTCAGGCTGGCCTTAAGCTCACTTTGTAGCTCAGGCTGGTCTCGAACTCACAACAATCCTCCTGCCTCAGCCTCCCTAGTGCTGGGATTACAGGCCTGCGCCACCATGCCTGCCTAGCTCCTTTATTTTTGAGACAAGGTCTCTACTATATCATTCAGGCTGGCAGAGGCAGGATTACAGGGGTGATGCCACAGCAAAGCACAATTCCTCTGATCCAGCTACTCAGGGCATATCCTCCAAAAACTGGATGCTGGTCACAGAATTTGGCTCTCCAAATTCCAAGCAGCACTGCACAGGGCCAAGAGGCAGGAGCCAGCCTAGGAGTCCGCCAGCAGCTGAGAAGAACCCACTCTGTGCACACAGAGCCTAGCACCAGGCCTTTATAAGATGCATGTTCTGGTACAGTGAATGTATGTGAGCCTTGGGGTACTATATTAGAGGACTAAGATTGTCATCGGGGTACAAATTAGGTGGCTCCCTCATAGACACTATTTTGAAAGTGGGTAGTGACTGCCAGGGTCCAAGAGGAAGAGAAATATTACAGCATAGGCTGCCTTTAGCTTCACAAGTGCAAGGAGTTCAGACGGTGGGGTGTCACATGCAGGCAGGGCCCCACTTACAGATTGTCCAGCCCTGGCTTCCAACCTGGGCGTGGCCCCCTGCCAAGGAAAGGGAGGGAAAGAGGACCAGCCTGATGCCAGTGTGCTAGGTTTTATGCACGTTTTATGACAGTAAGGTCATGCCTTTTTTTTTTTTTTTTTTTTTTTTTGGTGCTAAGGATCAAACCCAGGGACTTTCTGTGACTGAACTATACCCTGGCCCTTTTCATTTTTAATTCAGGGACAAGGTCTTGCTGCACTGCCCAGACTGATTTGAGACTTCTAATCTTCCTATGTTGGCCTCCTGAACAGGTAGGATTATGATTTTTTTTTTTTTTAATATACGTAGTATAGGAACTACAGGGTCTCACTACACAGATTGGACTCTAGTGATCCTCCTGTCTTCAGCCTCCCAAGTGCTAGGATTATAGGTGTTCCCTATTACATCCAGTCTTAGTTGCTGCCTCAATGTGTCCTGGGGCCGGGGCTAGTACAGCACACCAGGGATCAAACCTGGTCCCTGCGCCTACCTAAACAAGCACTTTAGTCCATTGAGCTATGTGGCTAGCCCACCCTTCTCTCTATATATGTTTCTTCTTCCTCTTTCACTGTCTGTCTCCCCTTCTTCCTCCCTTTCTTGGCTGGCTCTGAACTCATGGTGACCCTCCTGCTCAGCCTCCTTGTGCTGATACCACAAGCATACACCACTAATCCAGGCCCCTCAGTGTTGTTTGCCTTGAGATAGGGCCTCTTTAATTATTATACAGCCCAGGCTAGCCTCAAACTCACAGCAACCTCCTACCTCAGCTTCACCACTGCTGGGATTACAGGTGTTCACTACCACACCCCACACCCCTTACACATTTTATTGTTAAAGGAGCTTGGTCACTTGACCCACAGAATATGCTACTTGCACAGCATGTTGACTTTATCTCCATGGTGACCTTTTACAAGTTCTTTTGTCCTCTGCCTTGTCTGTAAACTGATAGTTGAGGCTTGATCAGATTCAGATTAGAGAACATACATATCTATCAGCGCAAGGGCCTGAGTTCAATCCCCAGTTCCGCCAATAATTAAATAAGTTTTATAGCTTGGCATAGTGTCATGCACTTATAATCCCAGCATATAAGATTGAAGCAGAAGGATCCTCATGTGTTCAAGGACAGCCTAAAATACATATGGAGAACTATGGGCCACAGAATTAGCTCATGAAAGTGCCTGCCTGGCAAGTACAAGGTCCTGAGTTCTATCCCCAGTACAGAAAAGTAAAAAAAGAAATTAAAAAATGAGTGAATTGTAAAGCAAGTGAATATCTCAATAAAGCTCTTAGTTAAAAAGTTAGGGGGAAAGAATGGTTAGTACAAGTCAAACGAGTTTTGCTTGAGAGTAAGATTAGCATTGCCTTAATGAACAGCAGATAATGACTGATTGACTCCACCACATCCTCTCAAAACTCATTTTCCCCTGAAGAGTATTCACTGTCATGCCATTCCATAGGAGAAATATGCATTATGATGATCAGGAGAGGTGACCACCATGGACTTCCTGTACAGGAGAAACACTCTCTCTGAGCTCCCCATGTAGTCTCTTCCACTTGTTCACTCCATCGCCATTCTGTACTGTCTTCACTCATCTTCCTCTCCAACATGTCTCCTAGGAATCACCCTAGACACGTGCCATTCAGCTCAGCACTAAGTACAACAGAGAACTTCCCTGGGGTCCCACATACTCAGAAAGCTAAGGCTGGGGGATCACCTGAGTCCAGTAGTTAGAAGCCAGCAGGGCAACACAGCCAGACCCTGAACCTCAGAAAAGGATGTGCATGTAGGGGACAGGCAGATCTTGGTTGTGTTCTAGTTTGGATGTGTAACTAGGGGGTGCTTATAGGCAAATTATTTAACATCTCAAGAAGCTTTGGTTCCTCATTTATAGAGAAGGCAGGGTGGGTCTGAGAAACTTCTGGTGGCTGAAAGGCACTTTACTGCCACTACCTTTCCACTGCCACTTACTGAGCACTTGGCCATGGTCTTAGTGTCTACCCGTCCTCTTTTCCTTCTGGGGCTTTTCAAAAGCCAGTATCTGCCTTGTCAGACTTGTGGGTGAGCTCTACAGACACTAAGCCTGAAAGACTTTACCTCTTTGACCGCTCTGAGACAGTGGGGCTTGTGATCATGCCTCCTTCCTCTAAAGGTCTCCTAATGCCTCCAAGGCCACTCTCTGGACCTGTCCCTGACTCTAAGGCCATTCTGTAGGTTGCCTCTTCTCAGGCCTGCTCCTAAAATGCTGATGCCGCAGGGGCTTCCACCTTCTGAGCACTTGGCCATGTTGTCACTTCTGAGTGACACTTGACACCTCTGATGTCACCTTCCCAAGTAATCTCATCCATTCTGTGGGTCTCAGTGGAAGCCTGGCAAATAGGTGTTCAACTTATTTTTGGTGAGGGTGACTGACCCCACCACCACCCTAAGCAGGCACAGTGATGGAGCTGCATCCCTAGGCCTGTGCATACATTCTTGCATCTTTCTTTTAGGTGCCCACCCTCTCTGCTCTGCTCTAGGCTTCCACCTAAGCATAGCTCAGAATCTCCTTGTGGAGGACAAACAGGATTTAGGCCCAGCAGGGCTCTCCACCTCCCTCTGACCATCCTTTCCCTCACTACTCCTTTTTTTTTGGCAGAACCGGGGATTGAACTTAGGCCTTTGCGCTTGCTAAGCTAGCCCTTATTCTACTGAGCTATCTCACCAGGCCCCCCTCACCACTCCTTGACTCAAGGCAGGACACAATCTTTGTCCTTTTGGCTAACAGGCACTGGTTCTATCTTCTAAATCTGTCTTCAGATTCCTGGATTACTGAAATAATTCCTTGCTGTTTCTTGGTGGGAGTATGGGGTGGTGCTGGTAACAGGAACTGATCTGAGGGCCTTCGAACCAGGCTACCACTTTAATCTTTTATCTCTGGAGATGGGGGAGTGACAGAGCCTCAGTAAGTTGCCCAGGCTGGGTCTGAACTAGTAACTGCCCAGCATCCACGTCTCAGAATGCTGGGGACACAGGCATGAGCCATCACAGCTGGCTTTGCGCTCCTTTCTATTTCTGGTCCTTCTCTGGTGGAGCTCACCTCTCATATTTACCAAAACAACCTCTATAAAACACACCTCAGAACCATTTAAAATTCCCTTATTTCTCCAATTCTGACAGATAAAGTTCAAATTCCTTAACCTGGCACAAAGACCTGTTAGATCTGATCTCAATTAACTTTTGTGCAATTCCCAGACATTTCCTGGAGGCCCCAACTTAAACTGAACTACTTTCATGAGAACATACCCCAGCCTGGCAACTTCTATTAATCTTTTAAGGTTTAGGTCAAATATCAACCTAGTCATATGTTTACTCTCACCACGTATTCCACAATGGATCAAATTTCTTGTTCTACCCCCAACATTCTAACAATTCTCTGAACACAACACCTATATTCTGCATGATGGTAAAGACTTGCACCATACTGTAAATGCCCACTGCCCTACATTCCTGCATCTCTCCCATCCCTGCAGGACAAGCCCACTACCAGGTACAATGCTCAGCAAGTGGCAAGCACCATGGGAACACTCTGAAGCAAACCCTCCCACTACTCCTCCTTCATGGTCACTGAACCTCAAGTACCTTCAGAGCTGCCTTCACATAGACTAGTCTTCCTAGGTCACCTGCCTCCCTCCCAGTCCCTAAGATGCAGCAGTAGGTACTCTTCATAACCACCTATAAAGTTGGCATGGCACTATTATCTTCAGTTCCTAGAAGACAGATGCTATGGCTTAGATAAGATGTTAAATAGATTCAAATCAGGATGTGAATGCTGATGACTTGAGTGGCTTCTCAAAGTCCAGTTTATGGAACCCTTTGTGTGTCTTCCCTCAGTTTCTTCACAATGCTCCCCTTTAGATGAAATCATCTCTCCTTGCAAAGATTAGAACCTTCCAGCTACACCTTCTCATTCCCTCTTTTTTTTTGGCTGAACTGGGATTGAATTCAGACCCTTGCACTTGTCAGGGAAACACATATTCCACTGAGCCATCTCCCTGGCCCCTCAATCATATCTTACTGCTTTAAATTTTCCAGGCTGGGTGTGGTAGTGCATGCCTGTAATCCCAGAATTCTGGAGAGTGAGGCAGAAGGGTAACATCAAGTTCAAAGCCAGCCAGGATTACAGTGAGTTCAAGGCCAGCCTGAACTACATAAGACCCTGTTTCCAAAAAAGGGGGGGGGGGAGTAAAAGAGAATTAGTGATCATGGTATCTTAGAATCACTGAGGAAGCCGGGCATGGTGGCACAGGCCTTTAATCCCAGCACTGGGGAGGCTGAGGCAGGAGGATTGTTGTGAGTTCGAGATCAGCCTGAGCTACAAAATGAGCTTAAGGTCAGCCTGAACTGCATAGTGAGACCCTGTCTCAAAAAGACAAAAGAAAAGAACCACTGAGGAATAGGCACACACACGCTCACACCTTGGTAAGACTATCTGAGGGGTGTGAAGCTAGAACACCCACCTGCAGCCTCCAAGCTGGAAGGGACGTTCCATGTGTGCTCTACAGAAGACCAGGATGGTTTGAAGAACACACATCAGTTTTTACTCTCCACTTAATAACTTCTGAAAGATGCATGCAGAGGCTCATGTCACAGAATGGAATGCTAAAACTTTCCTTGATAAAAACGGTAGGGTACGGGTCAGCAATGTAGCACAGTGGCGCAGTACCTGCTTAGCAAACTTGAAGCCCTTTACCAAAGAAAGAAAAGAAAAGAAAAGAAAAGAAAAGAAAAGAAAAGAAGAAAGAAAGAAAGAAAGAAAGAAAGAAAGAAAGAAAGAAAGAAAGAAAGAAAGAAAGGGAGAGGAGGGAGGAAGGGAGGGAGGGAGGGAGGGAGGGAAAAAGAGAGAAAGAGAGAGAAAAAAGATAAAGCATTCCTTCCTCAGATGAAGTGGATATCTGGAGATGACCTGTGGTGGGAACTACACACAATGTGCCTGAGATAGGTCTTCAATGGGCCACACGCTACACTTTATAGATTTGGAGCTGTGGGTTATTTCTGTCTGATGTTACCCTCGCTGCTCTTCTGCAGCTGACCTGACAAATGTCACCAGTGATACCCGCAGGGCTAAGACAAATTTCTCAGCAACCCCTAGAGTGGTAAGGATTTGAAACTCAACCTCTAGGCGACACTCAGTAACTAGAATCTCAAAAATCAGAAACATTTTTTGTGTGTGGTACTAGGAACTGAACTCAAAGTATGGTTCCAAAACCAACAAATGGAATCACATACAAAGTTAAAAAAGCTGACTCTTAGCCTTCCCTACCTTTCCTCAGAATCTACATCCTAACAAGATCTCTGGCAGCTCCTGTGTTTGCATCTGAGGAGCACTCCTTAGAATCTTCCACCTCTTCATCTTCTCTCAGATAATCAACACCCTGGTGATGTGTTAAGTGCCTTTTCTATATTTCTTTTCTTTCTTTTTTGGCTAAACCCAGGATTGAACTCAGGCCCTTGCACTTGCCAGGGAAGTACTTATTCTACTGAGCCACGTCCCCGGCCCCATTTCTTTATATTTCTGCAACCTTCATCTACCCATCCCCAAACAGTGTACTGGCCAGTTGTGAAAACAGCCTGACCCCACTGGGTATGGGGCCCAGAGGAGGTGAGGGGATGGGCCCCAGGTCATGATCTGATGTCTAACTTTTGAGGAGTAGTCCAGGCTCCTTTTGGTGATGTCCAGGGCAAGGTCACCAGAGTCTCAGGAGACACAGGCTCAGCACAGCCAGGCATCTGGCAGGCCTGCGGAGCCAGTACTTGGTCCACAGCAGAAACGTGGCAGGAGGAAAAAACGAGGGAGGGCTCTGTCCCTTCTGCTTCTGAGGCCCAGCCTCCTTCAGCTCTGGGGAGAAGAGCTGCAGGCTGCGAGTGGTGTGTGTCCTCAGCACAAGTAGGAGTGATCAACTCAGGCAGAGGGTGTGGAGGACCTTGACCCCAATCTCCTGGGTCCTTCCCTCCCTCTGGTTACAACAATGGCTCCTGGTCTGGGGTTCTGGTGATGATAGTCCCCTGCAGGTCACATGCTGTGTGACTCAGCTGCCCCCAAACCTGGGATCAGAACTGTCTGGCATCCTCCATGGGGTTCCCTGGTCATCTCTTCTGGGTAGGTTTCCTACATCCTTCTCATTCTTTCTTGATGCAGTCTTCTGATTTGGTTGAGATTTTCTAGTTCCGTCAGTCTCACTTCCCTCCTTTACTCTCCCCTCTCTGCTTTTTAATTTTTTTAAATGTATTTGGTACAGGTTTCACTATGCACCTCAGCTTCACAGTCTCAGGTTCCCCAGCGCTGGGATTAGCCATGTCCCCTTTTTGTGGGTTTTGAGTTAAGGTTTTGCTACTTAGTAGTTCAGAATGACTTTGAACTTGCTATGTTGCCCAGATTTGCCTCAAACTCACAAGCTTCCTGCCTCAGTCTTCCCTGTGCTAGTTTCAGTACTTTCTTAAGAAGACATACGTGACAGCTCAATTTTTACAGCACATTTAATCTCTGAAAACTACAATCAATATTCATTTTTGTTCAACAATTTGACTAGGTAAAAAATTGTAAGATGCTAATCATGAGTCCTTTGGAATATTTTTCTTTTTGAGACAGTCTTGCTATGCATCCAAGGATGGCCTTGAGCTTGCTTTGTAGCCTAGGCTGGTTCTGAACCCTCACCAACAATCCCCCTGCCTCATCCTCCTGAGTACTGGGGATTATAGGCATGCAAAAACGTGTCCAGCAGCTAGACTTTTTTTGGCAGTATACTGAGGATGGAACTCAGAGCCTCATGTATGCTAAGCAAGTACTCTTACCATTAAGGCACATTCCCAAGCCTTTTAAAAATTCTGAGAGGTCTTAATTGCTCTGACTTGTCTTGAACCACCCACCTAGATACATGAAGTTATAGCCACATGGGCCACAACCAGCTTCCTTCAGAATTTTGAAGGTATTGTTTTAACTGTCTTCTTGTTTCCTATGTTGCTACTGTGAGTCCAAAGACTGATTTGTTTTACCTTGTCTTTTTGAGACAGGGTTTCACTATGCAGTGCAGGCTGGCCTTAAACTGTTACCAGGCTGGCCTCCCACTCAATGATTCTCCTGCCTCAGCCTGAGTGTTGTGATTACAAGTATAGTAATTAATTTGTAATCTAGCTACCCACTCCCAGGCCTGCAGGCCTTTGCTTCAAATCCAATGTTCCAAGTCTTCATGACTGGTGCGGTGTATTTTCTTTCCAAGTGCTGGGCATAGACATACCCATTTAATCTGGAAATCCATTCCACTCTGCTCTCAAACTATCATTTTCTACCTACATAATTTTTATTATTCAGAAATAGAGGACCTCCTGCCCTGATTCCCTAATTTTCTTTTTCCTTTTTTTTTTTTTTTTTAAGTTTTTCTTTTTTTTTTGTACACAAGGTCTCACTATGCAGCCCACATTCATAGTGATCCTCCTGCTTTCTGCCTCCCTAGTGTTGGGATTACAAGCGCGCGCCACCACGCCCGGACTCCATCGCCAGCTCAGCGCACCTGAAGGCGGGGCTGGCGTGGCAAGTGGAAGCAGGGATCGAACCCTGACCGCTGCGCTTACCTAAGCAAGCGCTTAGTCCACTGAGCTATACTGCCGGCCCTTTTTCTTTTTAATCTGATCTTTTTTTTTTTTTTTTTTTAACCTATATGTATACTATATGTGTATACCTCTCCAGGCATGGTGGGACATGCCTATTATCCCAACTACTCAGGAGGCTGAGGCAAGAGGACTGGGAATTCGAGGCCAGCCCAGGCAATTTAATGAAATGCTGCTCAAATGATAAAAACAAAGAGGGCTTGGAATGTAGCTCAGAGAGGGATGGTGGAAGGTGGAAGGGCCTGGATGAGGAGGTAGGCACAGCAGCCTCTCCTGCAACCCTACACACTACACTCCCTCGCCATCCAAGAGCTTCCTCAGCTCTGCCACTCCAAACACTTCTGCCCACAGGGTGCTTCTGCTGATTTAGTCTAGCTCACAGATCACCTTCTCAGGATCTGCTCTGTAAAATATCGTGGGCAGGAGCTAAGATACCTCTCTCATGAGCAAGGGGCAGGCAGTATCATCTGTAGTTCTAATGTAATAGCACAATTGATTCTATTTGCTTCTTGCTTCATAGCAAAATTATTGCTGCTTTCTACAGGTCTAGGATTGAACCCAGGGCCTTTACTGAGCTACATCCCCAGCCCAGCCCCTCTTTTTACTTTGAGACATGGTCTCACTAAATCATCCAGCTTAAATCTGAATTTGAGATGCTCCTGTCTCAGCCTCCCAGAGTGCTAGGTTACAGACATTTGCCTCTGTGCCCAGCTAATGGAAGAACTCTGTAAGTTCCTTTTTTCAGCAGTAGCTGGTGAGATATGAAAGCTTCATCTCTGAGGTCCTGCTAAAATCCTCCCCAGAACAAATACAAACTTGGCAGGCCTTAGAAACAGGTTGCCTGGTAGGTGCTCAAAGCCAGTGCTACTGCCAAGCCATATGGCCCACATTCTCCTGTGCCACCTGTCTTTTACTTTACTTTTTAGGTGAATTTTATATCTTTTACTGCCAAACATATACTTCATATTTTAAAGAACTTTTACAGGCTGTCTTCTCTGAATTCTAAATATTCTTGTTCTAGAGATACAATAAGACTATATTCTCCTATTTTTCAAATTAGGATTTCACTGGCCAAAGCAGGTCACATGGCCATGTCCCAAATCAAGAGATGAGAAACATACTCTGCTCCCAGAAGCAACACCATGGGTACAGAGGCACAAGGCCAGGAACAAAGAGCTGAGACCACCATTTAAGTGTGCCAAGACAATTAGGGGCGATGACATTCCTGTTAACTGGGGCTCATTTAGCAGCAATAAAAGTTAATGGAGAGCACTGCTGCAGGAGCAAGCAGTAGTCAGGAGGCTCAGACAAGAAGGACCCAAAAATCGGGGGCTGGTGGGGGCAATTTAGTGAAATCATGTTTTAAAATTAAATAAAAGCAGTAGGGATATAATTCACTTTCAGAGCAAATGCCTACATGTACCAAACCCTTGGTTAGAGATCCATTACTACACCACCTCAAAAAAAAGAACAGACAAACCACAAAGGAGGAATCTTGCTTCAGATGTACATTATGTCTCCCTGCCCGGGAATTCTCTGGTTGAAAATCACAAATCTGTACTAAATAAAAGCTTAATCAGCAACTTATTTCTTTGATTAAAAATTACAATTTGTGAGTTCTTTCTTATATATAGACTCACTTGCAGAAGCTAAATGGAAAGATAAAGAGCTTTGGCATCAGATTTTGGTCTCTAACTCTGGCTCTACCACTCACTTAGCTGGCAACCTTGGCAAGTTAACCTATGGACCCTAGTTCAGTCACATATAAAACATAGCAAATAATATCCACTGTGTGAGATTGCTGTAGCACTTGATAAAGAGATACACATCAAAATTTTTTCTTTTTATATTTAGTATAGGGTGTACAGGGTTCACTACACAGATCAGTCACAGTGATCCTCCTGTTTTCAGCCTGCCAAGTGCTGGGATTACAGGCTTGCGCCACCATGCCCAGTCTCAAATGCATCTCAGTGCACCCCAGGGTGCAGGGCCAGCATGGCATACCAGGGATCAAACCCCAATCCCTGTGCCTGCCTAACCAGGCGCTTTAGTCCACTGAACTTTCTGGCTGGCCCCAAAATTTTCCTTGTTTCATGTTAGGCAGAAAATAATATACATCTTTCTTTGACTTCAATTTAAAATAATTCTAATCTAATTTCAAAAGTATACCTGATTAAGAATTTAGAGTATGTGATTTGTTGTCTCACTCTTCTCTCATTGCTGGGACAAATACCCGACAACCAAAATGAAGGAAGGAAAGTTTTATTTAGGTCACAGTTTGTGAAGTTTTCAGTCCATACTCAGCGGGCTCCAAGGCAGAGCTGCACATGACAGAGAGCACCCTTTCATGGTGGTGGCTCAGAGAGCAAGACAGCAAAAGGTTGAGGCATCTGCTAAGACAGCTAGCTCGCCTTTCTTCTCTCCTCATATAGTAATGCAGAGTGTCTGCCCCAGGGCACTCACACCCATAATCCCAGCATTGGATCATGACTCAATCACAAATTCCAGAAGCTGCCCCATGACTGCGTAAGGCTTTGGGGGCCAACCAGATATAAAAATCATAACATATGTAGAATACTTTCTGTGCTCTAGTTTTTTGTTTTGTTTTTGTGGGGGATGAATGCAGAACCTTGAGCTTTCCAGGCAATGTCCTCAGCTCTCTGGGCTCTAGTTTTTAAAAAATCTGTGGTAACAGGCTGGGGGGGCGGGGTAGTTCAGTGGCACAACACCTCTCTAGCATATGTAAGGTCCCAGTTTGATTCCCAGTACTGAGGGGAATAACTGAACAGAAATATTTTAACCTTCTGTGGTGGACTGGCAACTGGTGATCGACTTGTAGCTCCCAGTTCAACTGAACCAGAGGGGCTGGGGTGGGAGAGAGGTCACCTGAGGATTGTTGCTGGCAAATAAAAATAAGAATTGGGGAAGAAGAGCTGTAGGGTGCTGTTAAGGAGCTGCTGGTTCTCTTGGAAGAGCTTATCATGCTAGCTTTCCTGATGAACTTCCTGTCCTCATCATCGAAGGAGCTCGGTTCCTCACTGTTGCTAAGGATGGCTGCAATTCTCTTAGGTCCTTACTTTGACCTTCCTGGATCCAGTGCAGAGCCTTCAGCCTTGTTAGCACATATCCTTCATTCTGATGACACCGACTTTGTAGCTTCCATCACTGACCTTGGGGTCCTCTCAGCACAGTTCCACGAAATAGGCCTGCATGAAATTGTGGGTTCCTGGCCTCTGGCCAGACTCACAGAGGGCACTATTATGAGCTATAGGTCTTCAGCTGGACTCATGAAGGACACTGTCGTGGGATCCAGGCCCTCAGCTGGATATTGTGGTCTTTGGTGTGGGTGGACAGATTTCCTGCACTTTTTGTATATGATTCTTTGGGTGACTATTATGAAATAATTCTAGGGCCTAGGAAATAACTTGGTGGCATAAGCTCCTGCCTGGCAAACACAAGGTCCTGAGTTCGATCCCCAGTACTGGGGGTAGGGGGAAATACACACACATGCACACGAGTATTCCTGTACTTATTTGGTGGCGGAACTGGGGATTGAACTCAGGCCCTTGTGCTTGCCAGGGAAGTGCTTAATTCTACTGAGCCATCTCCCCGGCCCTATAACTCCTGTACTGTTTCCCTTGTAACACCCAACTAAAACATCTAAAACTTTGGCATCTAATTTTTTGGCTTGCCTGGGCTGTACTGAGTGAAGATGATCTTCTGTTAGAAATGAAATACATAATTTAATATAAGTAACAAATCATTTTAACATTAAATTATTTATTTGGGTTTTTTTTTCAGAACTGGGGATTGAACTCAGGCCCTTCCACTGCATTAAAAATTTTTTTTTCTTTCTTTCTTTCTTTCTTTTTTTTTTTTTTTTTTTTTTTTTTTGTGGAACTGGGGATTGAACTTAGGCCCTTATGCTTGCCAGGAAAGCTCTTATTCCACTGAGTCATCTCTCCAGCCTAAATTATTTTTTAAAACAAGACAGCAAGGGATGGGGAGATAGCCTGGTGGTCTAAGTGCCTGCCTGGAAAGTACAATGACCTGGGTTCAATCCCCAGTACCCCACACTATGCTGGCCCCGGAATCCCAGGCATGATGTGCCAGCTACCAAAACCAGACATGGTGGCAAACATAATCCTAACATGGGGGGTGGGGCTGAGATAGGAGGATCACTATGAGTACAAGCTACATAGCGAGACCCTGTGCCGCCAAATAAATACTGCTATTTGATTTTTTTTCTTTGGTGGAACCAGGGCTTGAACTCAGGTCCTTGCGCTTGCCAGGGAAGCACTTATTCCATTGAGCCATCTCCCCAGCAAAATAAATACATAAAACATTAAAAACAAAAGCCCAGATTTAATCATTAAGATAATGTACTTGTCTGCTTAATAGCAAGCGTCTGTTTTCCCAAGCACCCACATGGGTAGGGAGGTGGGAAAGCTATCTGCAAGGGTGCTAGGTGCCGAGTGCCCCAAATATGTGTAGCCTCTGATACATACAGATCTCAAGCTGCTGTGTGTGGTGGGCAGAGAAGTGGGAGTCCACACCGTCTTTCCTTCATGGTATCCGGCTGTCCCATCACACAACCTTCCCCATCTGGTATCCTGCTGTCCCATCACACAGCCTCCCCTACCCGGCATCCTGCTGTCCCATCACACAGCCTCCCCTACCCGGCATCCTGCTGTCCATCGCACAGCCTTCCCTTTCCCTACACGGCATGCTAACATGTAGCCTCCATGCTCAGGCATCAAACTATTGAGTCCTAACAATTATGGCTAAAAATCACAGGATGTTAATTTTTTTTTTTTTTGAGGCAGGGTATCACTGTGTAGCCCAGGCTGTCCTCAACACCCCAGGATTCCTCTTGCCTCAGCTGCCCAGGTGTTGTGATCACAGAAGATTATGATCTTGTCGGCCAGCATTGCTAGCTGTCCAGAACTGTATGCTGGCTCTATGTTATAACATGTACAATACAGTAGTGCTAATTCTATGTACACTCTTGTGCACCGGCTCATCAGAACTTTTTCATTTTGCAGAAATGAACCTCTGGGGACTGGGGAGATGGCTCAGTGGAATAAGCACTTCCCTGGCAAGCACATGGGCCTGAATTCAATCCTGGGTTCCACCAAAAAAAAAGAAAGAAAAGAAATGAACCTTTGTCCAGTAAATAGCTCCCAGCTCCTCTCTTTTCAAGGCCTAGTGTTACTAGCAGGGCAAAACAGATCTTTAAAAGTTACACCTTTTTTTTTTTTTTTCCTTTAGAGAGAAAACCAATAAATAAATATGCAGATGTTGGGCCTTGATTTGAAAGGGAAAAGAGGGAAGAAGCAAGCTTGCAGATGTCTGTTGTCAGATGGCACCAGCTCTCTGCTTTTTATTATAAAAGATCCTTTTACTCCTGCACAGTAATATGGTAATTTGCAGCAATGTGAGGCCCCTCCATTCCTCTGTGCCAGCTCTGAATTAAGGCTTTCTCCTCGTTATCAAAAATAAATTGCCAGAGTGGGCCAAATAGCTCAGAGGGCCCAGGGATCTGCCTTGTGGGCCCTGCCCCTGGGGCAAGCTGAGATGGTGAATGAGACTGGGCATGGTGGCCTGCACCTATAATCCCAGGTTTGGGAGGCTGTAAACAGGCAGATTCCTATGAGTTGGATCTAGTAGTGAGACCCTGAACTCCCTGTAGACCCTTCCCTAAAATACAAATAAGTAAATAAAAATAAATTGCCATGGGCTAGGGATACAGCTCAGTGGCAGCATCTGCTGGCAAATTCAAGGTTGTGAGTTCGATTCTAGGGACCAAAAAAGGGAGGGGGGGACTGCCAAGCCTGGCATGGTGGTACATTCCTATAATTCCAGCACTAACTAGGCTGAGGAAGGAGGACTGCTGAGAATTTGAGGCCAGCTTGAACTACAGAATAAGACCCTACTCAAAAAAAAAAGCCTTCCTTCCTGGTTTGTGTGGGAGTGGCAAGTAAAGATCTGAGAGGCTGGTAACACTGGTGACCACCATTCTACTGGGTTTCTAAGAGTTTAAACATTCTGGGTATGTAAGTGGAGTGACATGGCAGTGATGCCTCTGTGCTTGTGTTTAGACCACCGAGCTAGTTCCCTTGCCAAATTAGATGTGAAACCTTTTTTTTTTTTTTTGGTACTTGCTAGGCAGGCACTTAATGCCAGCAAGCTATCTCCTCAGTCCCTCACCCATAATTTCATAAACAAATCAAAGGGAAGGATAGTTTATCCATCTCATTAATAAAAGCATATGTAATAAATTTGTACATTTGCTTAACAATTACTTATACAAATTTATAATGCATATTTCTCTTGTACATTTAATTACTGTAGCTATTAAAATAAGAAATAGAACACTGTTACTGCAAATTCAGTGCCAGTATCAGTAAAAATACAAATGCAACTGCCCCCACAAAATACAAATATAAAAAAGAAACATACAGAATAATGCAATTACTACATCTATTCATATAAACCAATTTCAAAAGCAAAATTTTACTTATTAAAAGCAGTTTTATGATCAAAGAAAATTTTATTTTAAAATTTTATATTATTTCTGTCATAGAGAAATACACTAATCAATAAAAAGTTTCACATAATTTGTTAAAATAAGGCATATGCTATGGGGCTAAGTTTACACTTGATCTTGGCCAAAAGGGCGAGAGGCAATATGGGGCTAAGTTTACTGGAAATATATTCACAACAAAAAAGGAATGATTTTAAATTTTCTATTAAGCCAGGTGTGGTAGTGCACACCTTAATCCAGTACTAGGGAGGCAGAGGCAAGAGGATCTTAGTGAGTTTGAGACCAGCCTGGTCTAAAAAGTGAGCTTACAGCCAGCCTGAACAGCACAGCCTCTATCTCAAAAAGACCAAAAAAAAAAAAAAAAGATTCTATTAAAGAAAAGCGTTCCTTAGGTGAAGAAAGCATATCATTAAAATATTCATAAGCTACATTTTACTACTACTACTATTCTTTTTTTGGAGACAAGGTGTATAAACTTCAGGTTGGCCTGGAACTCACTATTACCTCAAGCTAGCTTTGAACTTCCATTGATCTTTCTGCGTTAGCCTCCTAAGTACTGGGATTATAGGCATGTGTTACCAGGCCCAAGAGTAATCATTTTATTTTTAAATATTAACACAATTCTTTGGACGTCACATCACCAACAACTACAAATAGCTTTCTTTTACAATAGTTGATTCTTCAGCCAGTGAGATATCTCTCAGCAGAGTAAGTGCCAGCTTAGGTAAGCACAGGGACCAGGGTTGGATCCCTGACACCATATGCTGTGCTGCTGCTGCCCCCCAGGCACACTGAGCTGGCCACTGAGAGCCAGCATGGTGGTGCATGCCTGTAATCCCAGCACTATGGGAGGCAAGAGGATTGCAAGTTAAAAGTCCTGCCTGTGTAGGAAGACACTCATCTTGGGGAAAAAAATTTTTTTAAACTTATTCGTACAAGTTTATTACATAATGATTATTACATAATGATTACATTCACTGTAAGTTGAAAACCTATTATTTTAAAGAACTGGGAATGTAGCTCAGTAGCAGAGCACCTCTGGTTTGATCCCAGTACCACAAAAACAAACAGACAAAAAATCTCAGCACTTGGGAGACTGAAGCCAGAGGATCACTGCAAATTCACGGTCAGGTTAGGCTCCATAGTGAGTTTAAGATTAGCCTGAACAAAATAGTGAGACTTTGTCCTAAAAAGTATGGGTGTGTGTGTGTGTCAAAAATCAATTCAATTATAGTAACTTAGTAGAGAGTTAATTGACAATATGTGTGTGTTATTTTTGAGAAGCTTAAAAAATTCAGGATGAAAATACTTATATGCCAACTAAAAAATGGAAGTGTAACCAGCAGGACAAACATGGAACTTTAAAAGTTACGGACATGGCTAAAAACCCAGCACCTGAGAGGCTGAGGAAGGAAGACCGCTGAGAGTTCCAGGCCAGTCTGAACCACACAGCAAAAGACTTTCTGTGAGACAGTCTTGCTGACCTGGACTCACAACATATCCCAGGGTACCCTTGAACTTGAACTTGTGGCAATCCTGCCTCAGCACCCTGAGCGCTGGGATCACAGGTGATGATAGGCATGTGCCACCACACCTGGATACAAATCTTTTCCTGTAGGGACAAGTGGCTTCTACAAACTTCCTCAGATCTAAGACCATAAAACTATGCCCCTACCCTTCAGTTCAAATCAACAAACAGCATATGCTGATCCTGGTACCAGAAGTCAAACTCAAAGTCTCCTTTAAACAGGGAGGAGGGGCCGGGGAGATGGCTCAGTGGAATAAGCACTTCCCTGGCAAGTGCAAGGGCCGGGAGTTCAATCCCCGGTTCCACCAAAAAAAAAAAAAAAAAAAAAAGAAACAAGACTAAACAGGGAGGGGTGGGATCTGCAGATGGCTGGGAGGGACCAAACAAGCCTGTAGCTGTGGGCAGCCCCACAACTGAACACACCAGATGGAACCTCTCTATCTTCTAAGTGCAAATTCTTTTTTCTTTTCTCTATATGGTAGGGAAGAGTCTACAGGGTGTTCAGGGTCTCACTTCTAGATCAGACTCATAATTCTCTTCTTTACAGTCTCCCAAGTGCTGGGATTACAGGCCTCTGTGCCACCACACCCAGTCTCAACTGCCATTGTGCCCCAGGGGGTGGGGCAGCACAGCAGGCCAGGGGACTGAACCCTGTTTTCAGGAGCTTTGATTCACTGAGCTATTTGGCCAGCCCTAAGCGCAAATTCTGAAAAAAAATGGCTTTTTTTTTTTTTTTCATCAGAAATGCATGGTCTCCCCTGGTTTGTTTAGGAGGCAGCAAGTGAATGTACCACAGCAACACAAGGGAGTTCAGAGGAACTCCTTGAGAGCTGGTCTCAAGTGCACCTTAATCCTCAGCTTCAGTTTCCAGGCTGTGCACTCTAAGCGTCAAATTCAGAGAACTAATTACTATCATAATTCTGTGATTCTTATCTTCCCGAGGGAAAATATTCCTATTAGATACCTCCTGACAAGAGCTTAGATACTCTTGAATATCAGCATGTTACAGGTTTGGAAATGTCCTAAATAAACTGTTTAAACTTGTCTGTCCCAGTGTCTTCCTAATATGTTTCACTTTAAAGTCCTGTGTGTGTGTGTGTGTGTGTGTGTGCACGCGCGCGCGCGCGCGCATGTACACCTCAAGCCCCCTTGCTTGCCTGTCAAGCCCCAGTGGGGAGGGGGAACCTCAGCCCCAGAACTTTTTTAACAGCCCATCATAATCATCAAATGGTTCCATCACACCCTTTGGAAAAAGTGTCTAGATAAACCTTAAGGGCCATTTTAAGAGTCAAGTTAAGTTAGTCTTCCAAATTTCACCAAAGAGACATCCTTTGCCCAACATCTACACAAGGATTATATCCCACCACAGTGTGAGAGAGCAAGCAAGCATTCATAGAGAATGAGAGGTGTTGGGAAGGAACCCAGGCCTCCCCTCTGAGCTATATTCCAACCCTCTTTACTGAGACCAAGTCCCTCAGGTGCTCAGGAGGGGCTTTAACTTGTGACCACAGCCTCCTAGGACACTGCAAAATGCCTCAAGGCACAAACCACATACCAACTCCTGTTACTAAATTCTTGTTTAGCATTTTTCACTATGCAATATTAACTTAAAATGATAGATGTCGTTTTCTATGAGTCCCCGCTTTTTTTTTTTTTTTTTTTTGCGGAACTGGGGATTGAACTCAGGCCTCTGTGCTTGCCAGGTAAGTACTTATTCTACTAAGCTATCCCTCCTCCCCTTTTAAGTATTTAATACAAGGTCTCACTACACAGATCAGACTCAGTGTTCCTCCTGTTTTCAACCTCCCAAGCACTGGGATTACAGGCCTGTATCACCAACAGCCTGGCGCATAGCATGCCAGAGGATCAATCTGGTCCCTGGGTCTACCTAAACAGCTGTCTTTAATCCACTGAGCTAACTGGCTGGCCTCAACTTTCAATCTGTTTTATCCACTGCTGTATCCACGGTGCTCTAAAGGCTCTCTGGCTATAGAAAGTGTTCAAGTATTTCCTGCATGAACAAGGGAAAATAAGGAGGAAATTGAGGAAATAAAAGAAATCTAGAAAGAAAACTGGAAAACAGCAGGCACTAAGAGTCTTAGGAAGGAGGAAGTCAAGCAGGATGATGACTTAGAAGCAGTTTTATTCCTGGTGTCCTTTAGAGCTCACTTTCAGAAGCACAGAAGAGGGAAAAGGCAAATTACAATAGGCTCATGAGTAAAGGGGAAGTTCAAGGGAAAGGGCAAAGGGAAGGAGGAACATGGAATACTATTTTGAGCCCAAGAAAACACAAAAGGGACTCACCAGCTCATGTTTTCAAACTGAAGGGTGACTGTGGGAAAGGAGATACTGAAGTCAAAAAAAGGTTGCTAGGACAAGATCCCAGATGTTATAGGAGGAAAGTCCAGTTTTTAAAAATCCCACATGACTATAATATCTGTTTTATGACTGGAAATACCTACCTGCTGGATGTAATTCATTTGCATAATTCTCACGAAAGAAACTTGTCTGCAAATCATCATTAAATTTTACATGCCTTTCTGGGCTACCTGGAGGCAGTCAGACCTCTTCAAGTGGTTCACCAAACAAGGTGGAGAGAAAAAGGAAGGAGGGCAGAGAGGAAATGCTCAAATGAGGAAGCAGATGGAACCCAAAAGTGACAGGCGAATCTAGGTGTATACCAGCATTATCACCAAGTTTGAAACTATTTACAAAAGTAAGAGAAATTGCACACAAGTACAGAAAGCTGTTTCCATTTCTCTGTAAACTATCACAACTAAGGGGCTGGGGAGATGGCTCAGTAGAATAAGTGCTTGCACAAGCTCAAGGGCCTGAATTCAACCTGATTCCACAAAAACAAAGAAACAAAACAAAAAAACAACTACTTGTAAGTTCTCCTCTTCTAGCAACAGGGAATACACTGGGAGGCGGGAACCTATGGAACTAACAGTATTCCTTCTGTAAAGGATATTAATGAGGTCAAATCTACATACAGAGTTCTCAAAAATAACAATAACTAAGGAGTGCTCTCCAATCAAGAATCCAGCAGCCGAGAACTCTCCCACTAGGAGGATCTATTAAAATGAAACACACCACTGCTCCCCTCACAAGGCTTATCTTCTGGACTGGGCTCCAAGTCCAGTCAGCTAGAATCACTTGAAAACTGGAGTAGAAAGGGTCCTTCCTAAAGAGACCAAGCTCTGCTTACTCTAGACTCACAAAACCCATGGCTCAAAATTTAACACAGTAAAAAACCCATCCGCCATGACACATCAGATTGGGCTCTGACTTCCAGAGGAATTACTTGCAAGATTTAAATCTGGCCAGATGTGGTGGTGCAGGCCTGTTATCCCAGCATTTGGAAGGTTGAGTATGAGGAGTAGCACGGAGTTCATAGCCAGTCTCAAACAAACCACAAATAAAAACATTCCAATCTTATACTCAAAATTAAAAACTTCAAAAATTGGGGATATACCCAATTTCTCTCCAATGATACAGCTCTTTAAAAAAAAAAAAAAAAAAAAAAAATCAAACAGGGTCTAAACTCTTACCCTAATTTTAAAGAGAAATAGAATCATTACTAATATACTTTCTAAAGGGTGTTCAAGACAACTTTGTGTGTAAAATTACCATTTTTATGAATTTTCATTATTTATTTTAATTGGAATGACTACTCACTACTCTCAGGGGTCTTTTTTTAGTGCAATGGGTAGAGCTCAGAAGCAGAGCACTTGCTTAATATTCTATGCAAGGGTCTCCATTCAAACCCAGAACCACCAATAGTCTTTTCTTAAAAAAAAAAAAAAAATAGGTGTGGTGGTACACTCAAGGGGAAGAGGCAGGGGGATGGTGAATATGAGTACAGTCTGGGCAAATTAATACCTGTCTCAAACAAAACAAAACAAAATAATCTGGTTTCTCTTCAGATCGTATAAATCTTTCACCTTTTACAAAACAAAATAAAACAAAAGTGCTAGAGATACATACAGGTTGGTGTGAAGATCCTAGGTTCAATCCTAGTATAAGCAAAGCAGTTTTAGCAAAAGTGGCTCATGGAGTTCAGCCATTTTCTTTTTTCAGACTATAGGGTGGATACTGAGTAAAACACCACAAGTTTAGTAGAAATCCTTCAGCAAACACATGGAGGACCTAAGATGTGTACAGGACTCTGAACCCAAACCCTGTCTCCCTACAAGAGCTTACAGTCTATTTGGCAAGCTGCGACTGAAATGACTAAGCACTAAAATATATAGCACAGACACCAAATTTTGATCAATATTTTGACACAGAAGAGAGAGATTGTTGTGGGTTAGGATGGTCAGGAACTTGGAGTAAAGCAGAGGAAGGAGATGAGATAGAACTGGGTAGGATTCTGAAAGGTGTTGAGAAGGGTCCTGCACACAGCCTTTTAGTTTATAAAATACTTTCAACATCTATACTCATTTCTTTTGAATTTTACAACAATCCTTATAAAAAGCTAAAACACACTAGTTTACAGATAGGAAAATAAGGGTGAGAAGACCTAACCAGTCGATACAGTAAAATCAAAACCTGGGATTGAACCCAAGTGTTCAGTCTTCAAGTCCAGCAGTCTACCAAAAAGTAACTCAAAAAGAGCAGAAGACCTATGGGGGCTGCAGAAAGAGGCCAGGGTCAGACTGGTCATGGAGAGCTGGGAAGAGACTGAACTTCAACCCTACCAGTAATAGAAGGCTTTCTAGCATTCAGAAAGGAAAGGGGAAAGGGACTAAAAGCCAAGGGCCTACTTACCTTAGAGTACAAGCCTTGAGGAGCAACAATTAAAGATATCAATTAAAAGTACATGGACAACCTAGGAGGTGCACACCTGTAAATTCAGCCCTTGGGAGGCTGAGGCAGAATTACCAGGAGTGGAAACCAGAATAGGCTACATAGTAAGTTCAAAATCACCGGGTACTACACAGCAAAACTCTGTTTCAACACACACACACACGCACGCACAAGAAATTACAGCAGTAGAATAGTAACATCTGCTCTAAACTTTAAATGATCAAGAACACCACACTACAATAACAAAACAACAAAAAAATACACACATCGGGTGTGATGGTGAACGCCTATAAACCAGCAACGGTGAGGCTGAGGCTGGACTGCCAACGTTTGAGGTCAGCCTAGACCCTGTCTTACACACAGACACACACACACACACTGACACACAGACAGACAGTCAGACACACACATACACACAGTCTCCTTTGTAGTCGGTTTCAAGGAGAAAAAAAATTTAATCAGCAAACTTCAGTAATAACTACTGAAGCACAAAGGGTATCACAATATTTCAACAACTATTTAATGTCATCAAAGATTTTAAACAGGCCCCTTATGTTAATCTGAAACTGTCAACAATACCGCTGGACCCTAAGGTGACGAATTTCAGGACTACCTACACCCGGTGTAGCGCCTGCCTCTACCAAGGCTTCCGAGGGCCCCATTCTCCCATTCAGAAGCAGTCGCTGAAGGCCGGGTTATTTCCACATTAAATCTCCGGCCCGGCTTTCAGCAGAGGCAGCAGAGAGCCGAGCCCCAGCCAACATCTGCAGAAGAAAGGAGGCCCGGCCTACAGCGAGCGCCCTTCGCACCGCCGCGACACTCTCGGAGTCGGGTCTGAAGAGCCCTCGCCGCAGGCGCCAGACTCCCCGGTCCGGGCCTCCCCACGCGGCCGGCTGTCCGTCCGTCTCCGCGCACGCGAAGCGCGGCGCCACCCCGCAGGTGACAGCGTCCCGGCGCCGGGCCGGGCCTCCGCGGCAGACCCGGGCGTCGGCGCCGCTCCGGAGATGGCAGCTGCTTACCGTGGTCGGGCGGCCGTGCTCCGGGACGTCGGCGGCGTCGAGGCGCGGGGCCGGGGCTGGCGCGGCGGCGGGCGGCTGCCGGTGTTTGCCGGCGCGCTTGGCCTTGGCCTGGATGCAGCGCTGGTGCAGGGCGAAGGTGTGCTGGCGCTCAAGCTCCAGGCGCTCGGGAGACACGGCCTCGTAGCGGGCCTCGCAAGTACTGTGGTGGCGCCGGCACAGCTCGATGCGCCGGCGGAGGCGCTCCATGACGGCGCTGTGCCGCGGCAGCGCGAACTCCGCCATGGGGCAGGTGGGCAGCACCATGGGCCGCGGGCGGCACGGGCCGGGCCGGGGCCGGCTGGCACCGAGGGCTGCCTCCTCCGGCGGCCCGGCCGCCTCACGGCCGCGGCATGCTCCCGCGCGCTGCGGGGCGGGGTAGCGCGCGCCGGCGGGCCTTTTTCCTGCCCCGTTCGGCCAGACGAGGGCCGGCGCTCGCTGCCCGCCTCAGGCCTCGGCCTCTCCCCTCCACCCCGGCCCCATTGTTTTCCGCGCTGCCGCCGCCGCCATCTTAAAATTGTTTTCAGGCCTCTCCGAAGGGGGCGGGGCCACGGCTGGCGACCTCGAGTCACAAGTGACTGACAGGAACCCCAACCAACCAGACGACGAATAGGTCCCCCGAGGGCGTGAGGATACGCGCGTAGGCAGGGTGCAGAGGTACTGTATTTAAAAGGAACTCGAGGCGCCAGAAGGGAAGCCCCTGGGCGGGCTCAGCTCCGGGGCGGGGCTAGCTGTGATTGACAGAAGCCCGCGCGCGAGGGGGACCAGTTTCCTCTCCACCCGGCGGAGGAGGGCCCTTCCGGATTTAGGAAAGCGGAGCGCCGGTGCGGGTGAGGGCCGGCGCCCGCCGCGGGCGGCTGCGTCCCGAATGCGGCGTGGACAGAATTCCAAGTGGCTCGCTAGCTCGGAGGCAGCCGCGTCCCTCTCCCTCGCGGCGCACACACAGCTTGTCGTCGGTGAGTTCCCTCCTGCGGCGGCGGGGCGTCAGTTTCCCCCCGTGCTAGGTGAGAGCACGGCGACGGCGGGCGGAGCAGCAGAGGTCCTTAAGAGGAGCCCTGCCGCAGGGACTGCGACGGGCCGGGCGGGGAAGAGCCGGCAGAGAACTGGGTGGGGACGGGGCGTGCTGGAGCAGGGGTGCTGGTCTAGTTGCTGCAGGCCACAACTTTGCAAGACCCACAGCCACTCTTAACTTTTTTAATTAGGGCTTATGAAAACGTTTTATTTTAAAATCAGAAAAAAAAAACAAAAAACACTTAAGTAGAATACCATTGCTTTTATACCATTGCAGTGGGAAAGTACAAATTTTATTTTTAGTGGAAATAGGCCTTCTAGAAGGCAAAAGTACCTAGAGATCAGGAAAGCCAAAATCCAGTTTTGATTGCTGTTTGAACAAATTTACACCAGAATTAAACTCTTTCCTTTGTTTTGGGGGCAGTGCTAGGATTAAATCCATACCCTGACACGTGCAAGCCAAGCGCTCCATCACTGAGCTATACCCCAGCTCTGAATAAAACCAAATAGTCTTCCTATAAAAAAGGTTCCTGTAAGTTTTAAAGAATACCATCTACAAATTATTAGCAGCATTGCCCTACTTTTCTAAGCTACTATCCGATTATACAAAAGAAATCACTGAACAGAGACAAGACCTTAATACAAGACTAAATCAAACTCACCTGAGATAATTATTTCATCATTCATAAATTTCTGCATATTAGCAAACTCTCAAGAGTAGCCAATGAAAAGATGAACCCACTATTCAAACAGTAAAATACCAGTTACTATGAAGAAGTTCAGTCAAAAGCAGACATTTAACACAGGGCTTTAATGTAACATCATTTAGTAAGAGACAATCTGAAAATGTGATTTTGTAGTTCACAAAAAATAGAGGACACATATGATTGAGAGTGGGCATTTTACAATCAATGGAGACAAGTAACCTGCATGTAGAATTTGAATATAGGTGCCTATTAGAGAGCTGAAAATCGCTGGTTATTAGCAAATGTTTCACACATTAAACCAGAAAGCTCCCATCTTAAAACACTGGAAAGAAAAAAAGAACAAAGGTGTTGTTTTTGCTTTGAAGAATTCTATCAAATAACTCACAAAGGCAGTGAACACTAATGATTTTAACCTGTGATTTTATAGCTCAGCAGAAAGAAACCAGGCATGAAATACAACATCAATGGAGAATGAAGAAGGCAGATTATCAGAAATGCGACAATCCCCAAACATTTGCTTCAAGGAGAAACCTGCAGACATTTTCAGGTCTTGCTAAATAACTGTTTATTTGCACTCAATACATTTGGGAAAGTCTGCTACAAAGCTAAGGTCACCGTGACCACAGAACAGGTAAGAAAGATAAAGCACTAAACAGCGAGAAAAATGCTTCTCACCATCTAAAAAAACTTAACTGAGCCAGTGGTTTAAAAAATAATAATAAAATGGGCACAGTCTCCACCTTTTACAAATATACTTCTCAAAATCTCCCCACTAAACATCATGGAGTGTCTGTATATTCAGTGCAAGGAACAGCATCATCAGTACATGTGAAACACCTCTGAACAAAGAATAAAGCTGAAACATCTGCTTCTGAATACATTTCAGCATGGTGTAATAATGATTTTATTACACCATAGTGATGAGGAAGAGGCTATAATAGCACCCATCTGCATTCCACATGAAAAAAACAAACCTAAAAACGCATGTGAGACACATTCAAGTCACATTAAAAAAAATTTAACAAGACACCTTTATTGTGTAAATTTAAGACACAACTGTTACATGAACAGCAAATGAAGACTTAAAATATTCTACAAAAATCAGATAATTCATGCTATATGTCACTCCTCCCATAAATACTTTTAGCCTGTGTTCAATTACAGTCAATTCTGAATTGGCTCACCTCTGGATTAGACTTCTAAAGTCTTTACAGAATTAAAGAAATGGAAAGAAAAAAGTATCAAAGTTTATATTCTATCCTGTACTTTGACCCTGGAAAAGTATGGGTCTGTTTAAAAAACAAAAGAAAAGAAATAGATGAAATCACAATAAAGCTTAACACTATGTAGGCTGTATACTCATTTTTTCAGCAACGAGACTGCAAGCTGCGCTGTGAAGACGATGCATAGCAGAGGAGAAAGCTGGGAACCAGGTAAGGAAAAGTGTCAACACAGTGGACAAGTGATGAGAGCCACCTACTCTGGAGCTCACACACCCCGTTGGCAATCCTCAAAAAGCCACCTGCTCTGAGCCTCCCTGTGCATGAAGCGTGAATGCCCAAGTGCTGCATTAGGCTGCCTCCTCCACTAACTGCGAAGCTGTCTGGAAACTGAGCAGTCCAAGGGCTACAGAACACACGTACTTTATAGTCTAACCAACATCAAGTGAAAAGGTGTATTTTTCTATGTCTAATTTTAATACAACTTAAACAGAACTCTTAATATAATTTTGGCCTTCCGAATCCCTCCTCAATTTCCGTAGGAGTTGAATAATGGAAGAAAAATAACATAACCACAAATGACTGCACTTTAAACATGATTCACCATATAAGGGACAGAGACATTTGAGTGTTTATCAACTTAAAAAAACTGTTATAAAACAAATTTATTCCCCTATTATTTCTTCTAAACATTGGTGTTATTTCTGCACAGATTAATATATTAAATTAAGCCAAAATTTTAGACTGGCAAAGTTTTATGATTCTATTTTTAAAAGGTGTTTCAAAACATAACAAAAAATACACGTTAGTTGTTTCATGTTACATTTCACAACCATTATGTTAAATGTTTTCTCTTCTACAGAAACAGGGTCCTTCCTTTATGTCACAATTGCAATTATTTACTGCTAGATGTTTAAATTACACAGACTAGTATTCAGCTGGAACCTGTTGATGGTGACGTCGGAAATTTCTGAGTGTCAACCTAAGGTAGGCCAGGTCCTCTCCTAGGACCACACTTGTAAGGGGAGGGGAGGGAGAAGAAATCATAGAGCAAGTTCTTAAGATTGTTTCACTCTCTTCGTGGCTTTCTGTTTCTTGGTGATCTGTTCAAAATTTCATCCTCCTATTGGTTGAAAAGAAAAGAAATTTACTGTGATGAGCACATTTAACAAGAAACAAAAGTTTACCAAGCTTCCAAGATCAGCCAGGTAAAGAATAACACATGAAGATAAACTGAAGGAAACTTATTAGGAGAAACTGCATGACCAAGAAATACTATTTCAAAAGTAGTGAAGTTACAGGGCTTCAGCAGCTTAAGCACCTACCTGGCAAACACAAGGTCCTGACTTTGATCCCCAGAACCATATAGAAAAGAAAAAGTTAGCAAAAGTAGTGAAGTTACAAATATTCTACTTCAGTTTTTGTCTCTGTTGTTTTACAAAGAACTCACATACTTTATCGACTTCATCCT
This sequence comes from Ctenomys sociabilis, assembly GCA_004027165.1. Lineage (NCBI taxonomy): Eukaryota > Metazoa > Chordata > Mammalia > Rodentia > Ctenomyidae > Ctenomys > Ctenomys sociabilis. The sequence continues at coordinate 2,775 of PVKA01010892.1, read as the reverse complement.
AAACAATCTACTTGCCTGAAGTATATCAGCCCCCTTGTGAGGATTAGGACATCTAGAATCCCAAAGACTGCAAACAATCCAAGTGGATTATAAACAGGTACTGTTTCTTCTATCAGTTTCTTAATGTTGAAATCACCCCTTACCTAACTGTAGAGCAGCCTGTTACTTGTAGAGCTCTTGCCTGGCACGCATGAAGCACTGGGTTTTACCCCAGCACCATTAAAAAAAAATTAAAAAAGCATGTGAGATAGGTTCCTACATTCAAGACCTACACTCTGGAGAACATATTTACTAAAAATATGAACATGACAGGAACAGCACGGATTTTTATCAATAGGAAGACAGCAATATGGCTGGAAAAGCCGCCCCCAACTAGAGACTCATGTGATGGACCAGACTCGACCCATGGATGCTTTGTCTTTAAACAAAGGCGCGCAATGCCAGCTGCCTCCTCAGGCCCCTCATGTCTGGCCACCACAGTGGCTGGTTCAGAACCTCTCAGGTAGTTCTCAGTCCTGTAATTCTTGCTTGGATCTTTAGAGAAGGCTACTATTAGTCCCCTCCATTCTCCCAACCTAGAAAAAAACATAACAGCCCAACAAACTGAACTTGGTCACCTGTTCACAAAAGCCCACCATCGCTATCGATGTCACCAGGAGGAAGTGCTTATCTACATAGGGCCTGTGAGGCAGCTTTCATCTGCGGCACCATGTTTAATTTTGAGATAGGATCTCAATAAATTACTCAAGCTGGGCTTAAACTTACAATCCTGCTACCTCTGCCTGCCAGAGTGCAGGGATCAGCAAAATGAATGAACCAAGCTGGGCTCAGCAAGTTGACACTGCACTTCCACTATTTTCCTGACTGACCTTCAGTGGCTTATTTAATATATTGGGTCACAAATTTTCAATGTCTATTTGTTTCATTTTAAAGAGAGAAAAGAAAGAAATTCAAAATGAGCTGATAGGAAATTAACAATGATTATTTTACTCCATATCATTAACTTCAAAGCAGTTGCTCTAATGACCAGATGCAAACATGTAAACTTGATTGACAATGTAACTTTCAATAAGTAAAAACTAGTAGTCCAATAATCTCAGCTAGCAAGTGTACACACACACACGTTTACATATATCTGCTCCCTTCCTTTTCTCCTTTCCTCGGCCCAGGTGTTTTTTCCTTTCTCAATGTCTACTTCTTCTCTGTTTCCCTGTACTACATGGAGTTCCCAGGGTACCACTGGTTCACTAATGAGGGGTGGCACAAGCAGGCATTCAACAAATACAATATTTGTCCAATGAATAAACAGACAAATTCATAAGACAGCAGGGACAAGTGTAGGATGCAGCAATTCTGTGATACTTTTTGAGGGGTTAGCAAGAGAGGAACATGAGACAAGACTGGCACAAAACTTGGAAGTTCTTAACAAAATTGTCTCTAAATGAACTTTTCACCAAAAAAACCACCCCACAATAAATGAACTTTTTACAGTCACAACTAATATAAATTACTTATAAAAAAAAATTCCCTTTACTTAAGTATATTCCAACTTAGTTGCCTGCAATTAAGAAGACCTTGTCGCCTGTTACCTCTGCTTTAGGGCTCTTGTCTTCCTCCTCTTGACTAACAGTGCCACCGTCTTCTCCAACATCACTTTTCTGTTTTTCCTCTAAAACAGAAGTTAAAAAGCTGAACTGAGCAAAACCTCACACACCTTTTGTGAAAATTTTAGAATTCTTGTCTAGAACTTGTTCCTTGACTCTGGAGGGAAAACTCACCAGGTTTCTCATCCCCCTCTTCTTGCTCCTCCTCTCCCTTCTCCTCCTCCTCTTCCTCCTTCTCTTCCTCCTTCACATCTGGCTGGGGAGCGTCTGTCTTCTTGTACTCCATAGCACCAGACTGCTTCTGAAATATTGCCCCCGAAGCCCAGGAACTTCATCATTCACATTTTTATGTATCATGTTACCCTGTGATTACTGAATGCCTGCACAGTCTTAGAGCAGGCTGTATGTAGGGGCACATGCATACACAAGGAAGATAGTTTATACCCTGAAGAGCTTTCTCTTAAGTGAGTGTATGTGGTCCAAGCTAGAAAAAATGGTTAAGAACCATAAAAAATCAGGCAGGAAAGTACAGATCTAGCTTTGTCACCTGCACTTAGGGAGAGATGAAGATAAGACTGAAAAAAGAACTTTAGAGGTGGTTACGAAGTGCTGTGGATTCAAGGTGAAGCATAATCTTCTGTTATAGAAGTAGACAACATACAACAAAGCTAAACAAGAAAAATCACAAGGCCCACACGTGTATTGCTTTCAGAAGATGAGCAGAACTGGGGAGTGATGAATGAAAAATGCAAGATCAAATTACAAAGCATAGAGTAAAAATACAAGGGCCTGAGTTCAATCCCTGGTTCCACAAAAAAAGAAAGAAAACCACACCAAATATTTAGGGAAGTGATCGTACAGACCAAATAACCTGGCAATTGGGGCCTGAGTCCTACTCCCACATGGGCACATTGAGTGAATACTCATTGTTTCAGAGTCAATTCAAAATGTGGCTCAGTCTTTACCAAGCTGCTACAAAGAAAACCTCAGGCAAAGTATTTTAGTTATCTTTCTTTTTTTTGTCTTTTTGAGACAGGGTCTCACTATGCAGTTCAGGCTGGCCTTAAGCTCACTTTGTAGCTCAGGTTGGTCTTGAACTCAACAATCCTCCTGCCTCAGCCTCCCGAGTGCTGGGATTACAGGCATGCGCCACCACGCCCGGCTTTTAGTT
>PVKA01010891.1:0-62831 GCA_004027165.1 Ctenomys sociabilis | reverse complement strand
AACTAAATATTGAAACCATGTCTCTAAAAGACAAAGCCTGTACTTTGTCTTAGGGCAGCTGCTGTTGGGGTCTGGAGATATATATATATATAGCATCCCACTGAGAAGGATTTGAAGGAACAAACAGCTGTGCCAGAGGATGGCTGGGGGCTCCAAAGCCACAGCAGGGACCGGAGGCGCGTTCCCCACTGAGCAAAGCCCAGACTTCGCGCACGATGAGGAGTGGGAGACGGTAGAGAGCTGAGACCTGCTCGGCCCGTGATTGATGAGGACAGCCCGGCAGGCAGCGAGACGAGCGACGAGGCCTCCGGAGGCTGCGGGAGGGAGGGGGAGGGGAAGTGATGAATATTTCAGAAGCTGAGGCCAGTGCTGAAGAAGCGGGGAGAGGCGGCGCCCAGAGGGAGGGGGAAGGTAGGTGGGAGAGTCAGGAGGAGGAGAGGGGACCTGGGAGGGGATCGGATGAGAACCTGGGGTCAGGGGATATGAGGGGCTCAGTGAGCAGAGGGATGCCGCGCATGGGTGGGGAGATAAGGGCACCCGACGAGGAAGGGACTCCTAGTGGAGGGGTCCTCGAGAGAGGGGACAGTGGAAAGGGATGAGGGCAGAGAAGGCCGCTGGATTCTCCTCCTGCCCTTCTGCAAAACGTTGTCCCAGAAATCGGGGACCTGTGACGCCAGCGCCCCCCTGGGGTTCCCCGAGGCTCCAGGGTTGGGGCCATAAACCCACGCCTCCTCCTCCGCCCGCAATGAGACCCCAGCCCCGCCCCGAGCGCGGACCCCAAGGCCAGGCCGAGGCGGGTGGTCAGCGTCCCTGTCGCCGGCAGCGTGGCGGAGACTCCACGGCCGACCGAGAGCGCCGACCCGGGCCTGGAGTATGCGCCCTTCGACGACGACGGCCCGGTGGACTGCGACTGCCCGGCCGCCTGCTACCGCGGGCACCGGGAGTACAGGTGAGCGCCGCCGCGTCAGGGGGGACGTGAGCGCTGGGCCGCGCCTCACCGTCCTGCCCCTTCTCGCCCAGGACCAAGCACTGGTCCAGCAGCTCGGCGTCGCCCCCTCCCAAGAAGAAGAAGAAGAAGAAAGGCGGCCACCGGAGAAGCCGGTGAGAGGGCGCAGGGGTGGGAGGAGAGGCTCGCACGTCCCTAGGGTGCTCGTCCTTGGCGGGCAGGGGGCAGCACCGAGGCTGCACTGTGAGCCCTGCCCCGTTCGGACCCGCCCCTTTATTGATGCCCGCCCTTCAATTTAGCGGTTTTCCCCCCACTTTGCTGAAGCTCTGTCCCCTCGCTATATATATGCCCCTCCCCTTTACCAAGGCCCCTCCATTCACAGTGCTGAACCCCAGAACACTGGCCAACCCCTCTGTTATCCTGTGTTGCCAGAGCAAGGGTTCTGCACTTATTGTCACAAGTATGAGTGCCCCCCAGAAGGGCTTGAAAGGGTCTCACCTTTAACTTCCCAGTCCCTGTGTCCCCACCCCTATCTTAAGTGAGACCCTGGGGCCCCAACTAATCCTGTCCACCTATCTGTTCTTCTTCCCTGGCATCCATCATCAGCAAAAAAAGGAGACTAGAGTCGGGGTGCAGGTCAGTGATGAAGATACTTGGGTGGGTAGGGCTGGGGGCTGGAGGGACTCTCTGAAGCCATCCCCCGGAAGCATGAGCCCCAGCACCTCAGAGCCTGGACTTTGAACACCCCCATTTGATCAACTTTTACCCACTGAGGCCAGAAACCCCATTATTGCAGCCTCTAACCTTTGGGTTTGACCCACCCTTGATTACAATGGTAAGAGAAGCTAACTAAGGACCATCAAGTACCCTTAGGGACTTTGCTGTCTCATCCTTAGGTCTCAGGTCACTGTGGGCTCCATGCCCTGAAATCTCCTCAGCTTTTATACCCCAGGCCCTCAGGTTTCTCCAACTGCTTCCCTACACCCAGCTCACTAGAGCTGACTCCTCTTGTGTCCGCAGCTGTGGGAGCGCCTCACCCCTGCGAAAGAAGAAGAAGAGCGTGAAGAAGCACCGCCGAGACAGGTACCCTGCACCCTACCTCCCTTGCGGCCTCTCTTCACTCCCACGGGCCCAGGATTCTCAGGTGCACTGGTGTCCCCTGGGATACCCAGGCAAGCTCATGCGAATTCCTTTATCACCCTACAGGTCCAACTCTGGGTCCCGGAGGAAGAGACGGCACAGGTGAGCAGTACCCTGCGGAGCAGGTGGGCAGAAGCCAGTGGTTCCCTCCAGGGACCAAAGCCCACAGGAAGCAATGACAGGAAAGGGGTGGGTGAGAGTTTGGCCCAGATCTGCCCTCCAACTCCAGGGACTGAACCAGGCTGAAAAGTGAGGAGGAGCATGTAGGCTAACAGTCCTGACCCTTACTTGTCCTAGAAATCTGCCCCAATGTCCCATGGATCAATGGCAGTGCCATCTGGGAAGGCACAAACATCAGGACACCAAATTTGCAGGGATGGGGCATTCCAGGCTGAAGGGGCTCATAAGCTGGGAGCCCAGTTGGTAAAAGGGAAAGTAGATTGGGGTAGAAGTAGAGTTTTGTGGGGCGGGCTGGTGCCAACTTCTGACAGGCCTGACTGCCCAGCTATGAAGCCAGTCTTCTGGTCTCCAACCAAATGGGGCTCTAACCAGGAAGGAGAGTGACTTACTCAAGGCAGATGAGAGGATGGGAGACGAGGAGGCCAGGTTGACCAAAGAGAAGCAGGGGGATTCTGTGAAACTCAGCATGGTGGTACAGGAGTTCTTGAGGGCCAAAGCCCCTCCCAACACCTCTGAGAAGGAGCAGAGTTCCCAGAGCCTTCCTTGTAGTGGGAATTTGCCACAGACCATTTGTCAGCTAGGGGTAAAGTCTAAATAAACACCTAAACCTGCCCCTCCAATTTCCCCCAATCTCACCTCCTCCTCAACCCAACTATGGATCTGTGTGGGTCCATGCTGCCACCCAGTGGTCACTGTGAGCTTGCACAGACTTTGGCCTACATCGCAGAGTCCTGGAGAGCACCTAGAAGGGAGCTAGGACTACACGAAGACCTTGGGGAAACTGAGGCACAAAGCAGCCAATATGAGTTCCTTTGGCCTCCCCAACATGCCCCCCATTCACTCTGCTCCTGTAGCAAGCACATCGCAGTATTTCTTTGCATTGCTTTCTTTTGGGGTCAAAAGGATTTGAAGGGATCTGGTAGCACCAGGAAAGATGTGGCTAAGTGACATCAAGGAGGTTCTGGGGAACGGGAGACCTTTCCCACCTAATTAGGAGCTTTCAATCTTTTTGTCAAATGTAGAAGGTGCTGGGGTGTACGGCCTCCCCAAGAGAGCAAATCTAGATACTTTGATCCTTTTAGAAGTCACTCAGAAGCAGTCCATCCCCAAGGAAGAATATTTCTTTCCCACACTAGTGAACAGGCCCAAGGCTAAGCCATGGGCTGAGAAGTGACACAGGAGCTGAGCAAGCTGTGGAGGGGCTGCTTTCTACAGTAGGTCATCAGGAAGCCTGATAAGCCAAATCACCTTTTTCTATCTGGCCAGAGAAGCCTGAGGGTAACCATATCTGTAAAAATCACCTCCCCCTGCCTTCTGGAGCCTAGCAGCACCCTCTGGGGTGAGACAAGCAGGTCCCTGGCAGCCAGGAGGCTTGTGCCCACAGGGGGAATGAAGCTGAAGTCCACTCTGGGCACAGCTCAGCTCCACGGCTTCACAGCCACATCCACCACCACCCCCCCACTCAGATGGTACCATGACTATGGTCTCTGCTTCCTACAGATCTCGAAGCCCCAAGAGCAAAAGAAAAGAGAAGAACAAAGAGCGGAAGAGGTGAGCACTACCCCATACCCTCCAACAGGAACTCTGGCCTTTTAGCACCCCAGAATCTGACCCTCCAAAATTGCTCACTTCTGTCCACTTTGCCCATATGAAAAAATTAAGACCCTAAGAAGTCAGGAGCCCTCCAGGAGCCAATGGCAGAGCTGAAGCTGGAACCCAGCCAGGCCCCTTGCCCCCCAGCACGAGGTCATTTCTAAGTCTTAGTGATGCTCCTGCCCCATCACCACCAGTCATGAGACCATCAGGCGATGAGGCCTTTGAGAGCCAAGGCTGTCCAGAGGAAAACTGTTCCTTCTCCTGACTTTCACAGATGCCCTGCAGGGATCAGCTGGGCTCCAAAGCACCAGCCCCAGCTTTAGGGCCATTGCGTAGGAAACTGGGGAGATGTGGGGTGGAACCAGAAGTGGTCACCATCAGGCCTTCCTGGGATCCCAGGTGCAGGGCAGGTGATCCAGGGCCGAGGTTGGCAGAAGATAGGTACAGGCTGATCTCCCCGACACTAGGCCTCACACGGAGTCCCCAGGCCGGAGATCCCATCGTCACAGCAGTGGCAGTTCCCACAGCCCCTCATTGTCCTCCCACTGCAGTGACTCTGGATCACCCAGCAGGTAGGCTGGGCCCGCAGACAGCTAAAGCTGCGCTTCTGAACGGCCCTTCTTGATTGGGCGGCGTGGGTGGTTGCTGTTTGTTGGTTTGTTTGGAGGGGTTGCACAATAGTAACCCAGGGGCTGAGAAGCGAGCTGATAGACAGGTCAGTTAATCTGTGGAGATTTTACTAGTGTTGTGCCCACCTGCAGGAATAGCTCCCCAAATACCCCAAACCCTGAATAGGAAGTCTAGGCAGGCACGGGGAGGGGGGTTGTCCCCGTCGCTTGCAGAGGGGGCGTCCCACGCGGGTTCCCCCATCCTCCCGCCCCCCGGCTAGGCTGAGTCCCAAGCGTCGAGACGACGGGCGGAAGACGGGCAGCCAGCGGTCCAGCGGGAGCCGGTCGCCTTCCCTGTCGGGCGGCAGCGGATGGGGGTCTCCCCAGCAGAACGGCGGCAGCAGGCAGCGGAGCGGAGCGCACGGGGGCCGCCCAGGCCCGGCGCACAGCCCGCCCGATGTACGTACGCTTCGCTTTGCGTAGGGTTCCCGCGCCGAGCAGGGGGCCGGGTCGCTTCTTCTTCCCTGCCCACGCCGCTCACAGGGGAGTGGCCCAAAGGGCTAGGTGGTTTGCGCCCACCTGTCCCTAGAGGCCAGGTGAAGGGGCGGCCTTGCAGGCTTCAGCCACCTTCGAGCTTGGCAAACTGAAGGCCAGGGAGGGGCTAACCACTGGGACACTTAGTTGAGTACAAGCTGGGAAGTGACCAAAATCTCCTGCCCCACCCGCACCTCTAGGGACATTAGGGAGAGCTGTACATGGACATCGGTGGGAGTCGAGTCAGGAACTGGAGTCGAGAGATAGGAGCTCCCTTGGGCGCCACTGGGCCTTGAGTCTCCCTCTCCCCACCAAGTCTGCTCTTTATCTAAGACCTTCCCTTTTCCCACCCTCCTACTGGCCCCTCTCCCTTCCCCAGACCCACTTCCCCATCTCTGTCCCAGCTGCCTTGCCTAAGGGCTGTTTCTGCGTCCTTGCTCCCCAGAGAATCTGTCCGGCCCTCACTTAGATAGATGCCTCAGACCTGGCACTCCACGTCCCATGGCCTGCTTCCCCTCCTAGGGGACCACTCTGGGTGTCCAGCTCCACACCCACCCCACTGTCTCCCCCAGTCCTCCAGGAGGGAGTCACCGCCAGAGCTACAGGCAGGTGGTGACCAAGAGTTGGCAGAAGAAGGTGGTTCCTCAGCTTTACCTGGGGCAGGTAGTTCATCCAGGTAGGGATCAGAGTTCCCAGCGCCCTTCTGTCTGCTGATCACAGAGTGCAGGTCTGAGGCCCTCAGATAGGAGTCTGCAGTGCTGGCAGGGGCACCGGGTGCACTTACAGGCTGGGGTGGGGAGGCTGGAAAGTTCCTCCCCAGGCCTCCAGGTTGCCCCCCAAAAGCCTTGGCCAGGAGCCGGGAGCCACCCCTCCCAGGCCTGAGGTCACAGCAGTGAACTTGTTCGTGCTGGTCAGTTTCATTTTGATTTTTGGCTATTTCCTTTCACTGCCTTTCTTTTCTCCAATATCCTTGGCCTCAGAAAGTAAAGTTGAGGGCAGTTGATGAATGTTCTTGGTCTCAAGGTTAATTTTAATTGGAGGATATTACTCACTCCTGGTGTCAACTCCTGGGGTGGCTCCTGGTTCCAGGGACCATGGCTGGGCCACATGGGAAGGGCCACTCTGATGGCCCTGGTCTATCTTGAGATAAGGAGAGGGAACACAGGACAGCTAAGGGCAACCGTGGCAGGGAGTGATGCCACAGGCTCTGGAGCTCATGGGCAAACCCAGAAAAAAGCATGGTGACCCCACTCACCTGAGCATAGAGGTGCTCAGAACCAAACACCTCTCAGCAGCCCAGCAGCCCCGGGCCTCAAAAGTGACAAGTACAGGTTCTCTCAAACTAGGATGGAGATCAAGTCTCTTCCCTGACCTCAGGGGTTTGAGGGTTTGATTATCCTCCCTTCCTGGCTAATCATCCCTTGCTTGTTCAGGTTTCTCAAAAGGAGTACTCACCTACCCAAAACAAGACCCCACTTTGTTGTGGCCCTGGGAGTTTTCCAGGAAATAGCAGTGGGTCTGCTACTCATTTCTTGGGGCACTGGCTATGAATCGCATCACTAACCTTTGGGCCCTGGGAGATCTGTGACCTTGAACATCTGGGGTCTCTAACCTGCGCTGCATCCCCTCTATGCCTGAATGACATTCAGAGGAGTTAAATTAGGCCAGAGAGGTGACACAAGGGACCTGGGTATCACTGACTTCACAAGTGACAAAAAATAATGACTTTGGGGGTGGTATTCTTGGAAGTGACCTTTTGGAAAAGAAAAAAAAGAGAGAGAAACAAACAAAAAAAGAAAAGAAAAGCTCAACATTTTTAACCCCGTCTATGTTTTTGTTTGTTTTTTAGCCTCCCATTTGAAACGTGGTAATATTGTGATTCCATTTCTTGTTTAGCCGGCAAGGGAAGAGGGTGGGGAAGTTTGTGTCTTTTTTTTTTTTTTTCCTGTTATTTTGTTTTTGTTTGTATTTCCTCTCCCTTTCATATTTTTTTTTTCCTTTTGTAATGTACAGAAATGCAAACTATCTCTCTGGGGTTTTTTTCTATCTTCTGTGTTGTTCTAGAATTTTGCTTTTGTGTGTGTTACTGTGGGAAACTTTCTTCTTATCGCAGAGATGGGTTTTCAATTTCAAGTGAACATTAATCATATCCATATCTCTCTATACTGACTTTTTTTCCTTTGTAATCAGAATTTAAAAGGGAAGATGACTTTAAACAGAAAACAACATCCATGCCAATAACTCCTGCCAAATCAGCAGGGCTGTCCCTGGAACTGCCTCAACTTTTAAATTAACCAAATTGATGCTTCTGAGTTTCACTATAGAGAAGTCGGGAACCCCAGGGGACAGTGGTTGGGCCACTTGCCCTGGGTAACTCCCTAGATCTTGCTGTGACTCCTTAATTAGTTTAGTATAACATAGCTGAGCATGGTGGGGACTGGGACAAGGACAGCCTGCTCAGCCCCTCTGTGTTGGCCTCAGCTTCCAGGAGATCTAAAGGTACTTGAGAGGGCTTAACTGAGGTAAAGACTTCTAATGCAGAGACAACTGCCACCCCAGCCCTGAGGCAGGCAACGGTGCAGTGACCTCCCCCACCCAAAACAAAATGCTAAACTGAACTCCAAAGGGCTTTCTGGGTTCTGTCACTTGCAGGAGGAACTGCACTTCAGAGAGGGCAAGTGACTGGCTCAAGATCAGACCATTTTGCTTTGTTTTGTTTATTTATTTATTTATTTGGTACAGGGTCTCGATATGCAGCTCCTAGGATCCTCCTGTCTCAGCCTCCCCAGCACTGGTATTACAGGCATGCACTACCAGGCCCAGTTTTGGTGGCTGTCACAGCACACCTGGGGCTCCAGGGATGGCATGGCATGAGGCACCGGGGATTGAACTCGGGTCCTTACACTTGCCAGGCCGGCACTCAGACCACCAGGCTATCTCCCCAGTGCAGTCCCCAGGTTAAGTCTCCTTTAACCTCAGGAGCCTCTATGGAGAGGTGGAAAATGGAAGGAAAACACATTTCAGGAGCTTTAAGCAGGGCACAGTGTTTGGGAGAAGAATGCTGGGTCTCATTCCGGCCTTTTCCCTAGGGATCTCTGGATGTCTATGGCAACTACCAGCTTTCTTGACTCCCTGGGTCAGAGCCTGCCCACAGTGAGAAACCAGGGTACAGGTGGCCCCTCTGGGCCTCAGCAACATAGGGAACCCTGAGACCTCACAGTTCACTGACCCAGGGGAAAAGAATAGTGAGGCATAGAGAGGAAAGGGAACCACTGGAGGCCACACAGAAAGAACAAAATGCGGATCAGGGAGAGCATAGCATCACCCACCTATATTCTCAGCTACTCAGGAGAGACCGAGGCAGGAGGATCTTCAAATTAAAGCTATGCCCAGCAATTTAGTGAGGCCCTGTCTCAAAAAAAAAAAAAAAAAAAACAAGTAAGGGCAAGGGTACAGTTGAGTGTGAGATCCTGGGTTCAATCTCCAGTACTAAAAAGAAGAAAAAGAAAACAAAAGGCTGACCAAGGAAGCTCACAGCTCAGGGCCCTCCATCTAGTGTCACCCAGAGCATTTGGAGGCCTCCCCATATACTGTGAGCACAAACAGTGCTAGCCTCGCTCGGCACAGAGCTCGCCCTCTTAGAAGAGAGGTCCCCTCACTGTCCCTAGGGTTACTTGGCAGTAGAACCATTGGTGATGAGCAGTGGCAGAGCAGGCTTCTGAGCCGAAGCCCTGGCTATCTCGAGCCCAGATTTCATCACCTAACAGGTGCCTAGTGTGACCAGGAGAAGAGCTGCAGTGCTGCTCCCCCTCTGCTTTGGGGATCCCCTCCTCCAGAAAGAAGCAGTGGCCACAGCTGCAGCAGGGCAATCACAGCAAGAGGGAACAGCTTGGTATTTCCCCCAGAATGCTCCCCTGTTTCCTGGAAGGCAAATCCGCTGAGTTTCAACCAGACCTGGTAGTGTACGCCTCTAATTCAAAGCATTATGGAAGGCTGAGGTGGGAGGATGACAAGTTGGAGCCCAGCCTGGGCAGTTTAGCAACTTAGCAAGACCTTGTCTCAAAACTAAAAACAAAGGGGGAGGGGCCTGGAGATAGGGCTCAGCATGAAAGTCCTGAGTGCAATCCCAGGATTAAAAAAAAAAAAAAAGAAAGAAAAAATTTTTGCTCAAATGATGTGGGAAGTGCGTGGGGCCGCTCTGAGCCCGGAGCCACCGTCCCAGCTGCACTGGTGGTTGTCTTCCCTTTTAAATGCAGTGCCCGTCCCAGCAGCCCATCTGTCCACTCCAACTGGCCTTGTTTAAACAGCTTTCTTTCCTTTTCTGTCTGGGTCCACTGTCTGTCTCACTGCCTTCTGTGTCTGCGCGTCCCTGTCTCTCTCTGTCTCTCTGCCTCTGTCCCTCTGTCTCTCTCTGTCGCCCTTCCTCTCCATCTCTGTCCCTGACATGGGCCTCTCTCCCGTGCTACCAGCCTCTCTCTAGCCACCCGTGGTTCTGCCTCCATCCGCGCTTCCTGCATGCCCTCCAGAGGGTTTCTGTTGTTTTAAAAATTATAACAATAAGAAAAGCTTGACTTATTGGAACTTGTGGTTAAAAAATTAAAAAAAAAAAAAAAGCTTAAAAAGCTTAAAAAGCGAACAGAAATGGCTGGGCAAGAGCTCCCTCTCATTCCCGAGGTCAAAGCCATGCTTCGCCCCAGCTGCCCACCCGCCCACTCGGAGGGGGCGCAGCTTCAAGCAGTCTTTGCCCCATCCCTGCCTTCCCAATGCGGAGACTTGTTTTCTTTTTTATTATCGCACTCCTGTCCCTGACCACTGAGAAGGTAGGTATCCCGGCTCCGCTGTGCGCTCGCTCCCATCTCAGATAAGCCCTAAGCCCGCCACGCTGCTTGGTTTGAATGTGGTTTTCTCTCTCTGTTTCTTCCAACCTCGCTCTGGTTGGTTTTTCTCTTCCTCCTCCCCTTTCTTTATTTCTTTTTAGTAGATGACTCATTGTAACTTTGCACTTTCTCCAAAATGAGCTACCTATAGACCTGTTTCCTGGTTTGTCCTTGGGCTTTCTCCACTCTGCCCCGTGTTCTCCCACTACTTTTCTGGTTCATCGCCCACCTCACCTCTCCTTTCTCTTCATCCCTTCTCCCCCCAGCTCCAAGCCCTCCCGCACCTCCTCTCTTCCTCATTTTGTTCGTTCCTGTGTGGTTTAGCATCCCAAGTTTGTGTCCCCACCTGAACTGTATGCACGGTTGAGCTGATTTGATTTCTGTTGTCTGGAATAGCTGCTAAGCACCCCACCCTTCATCCTTGCCAGCGATAGGGGCTTTGGTCACAGCCTCCTGACCCCCGGTTGGCCAATAGGCAAGGGTGGAGGGGCCTGATGGGCCGGCCGCCTGCCCTCGGGACCCTGGAGGAAGCTCTGGCTGAGGTCAGGCTCAGGAAAGAGTCCATTTTCCCCTCTCTGAAGCTGACAGTGTCGGGCTGAGCTCCCCTGGCAGCAGTACAGAGCTTGGCTGTGGGCCCTGCAGGGATCTGAGCACCAGCTGGGACCAGGACTGAGCCCTGCAGCTCCACCCTTGGGATGGGATAGTAGGGTAACAGCAGGAAGTGAGCAAGCCAGGTGCTGGCGCTGGGCTCTGAGGGAGCCTGGCCAAGTCTCTGCAGGATGGAGTAACTTAGCTTCCCTGCCCCTTACTTGGGCCACTACCCAAGCTGGACAGGGGCTGCTGCAGCCCTCTAGTGTCCTTCTGTCTTCTGAATTTGAGCAGTTCAATGGTGGCACTGAATCCAGAAGGACCAGAAGGATGGTGTGGGAGAATCCAGAAGGAACAATGGGAGACAGGGGAACTCCTAGTATATTGAAGCAGAACCAGATTTAGGTCCTAAGAATTCCTAGCTTGGTGCTAAGCTGGCTACAGTGAGGGAACTAAAGTCAGAGGTAGTCCCCACCTCCCCACCCCTGCCCTATTAGCTATACCCTGTCCCCTCCAAGATCCAGCTATAGAAAATGGGATTTCTTGGCAGGCCTGCATCTTTGAATAGAGAAGGCTTGGCTCCTTTTCTCCATCCCATGATCACCCCAGAGCAAGTGCTGGGGAGCTGCGGAGCTGACCCACCCTGAATATCTCCTAGTCTTGCTTGGGTTGGAAGACAAGAAGTTGTCCTCCAGAGAGGACATCTCCCTCCTGGGCTGCAGGGCAAGTGTCTCAGCCTGATGGAGCCTGGCAGGACCCAAACTACACAGATGGGACTGAAACACTGAGTCAGAGATGGGTAGATGTCTGAGCCTTGCAGGAAGCAAGGCCAAAGCTTCCCAGGTACTTTCTTGTCCCTCTCCTTGTCCTTCAGAATGCCAGGGTCAGGTGAGAACACCATTCCTTCCCACATCCTTCCACTGACATTCCCCCTTTTTGATTCTCAAAATGTTGTTATGTGAACCAAGGGGGAAAATATGAATGAGCAGGTGGTATCAAGGAGCCAAGAGGCTCCTGGGAGCAGGGCTCAGGGCCAGGCAAGGTCCCTCATTCATCACTCACACATGCACACATTCATTCATTCATTCATTCATACATACATATACTAGGCAAACTCACTGACTCCTCCTGTGTGCCCAGAGATTGACAAGGCTGACCTGAGTTCATGGCTCCAACACCCTGACTGAAGGAGTCACTGAGATTCCTCAGGGTGATGCAGGAGCTGGAAGTGGGGGTCAACTCCTGCTGGTGGCAGCAGCCCAGCTCTCAATAGCGTGGCTCAGATTCCATGTGGAAGGAAGGGACAAGGTGCTCTGGGATCAATCACTGAAGAAGGGAACTTGACTAAGCCCAGAGATCAAGAGGAGATGGGGGCAACTGGGAACTGAGGGGAGAGAACTGGCCTCTCAGAGGCCGCAGGCACTAGCCAGGCTGTAGAGGGAGCTTGGGATCCAGAAAGGAGAAACTAGAGTCACAAAGAGCTGGCTTCCTGAAGGAGACGGTATAGGTGTCTGGCTACCACAGTCCTGCCTGCCCATGATATTCCAGTGTCCAGCCTCTGATCTTCTCTCGATCCTGGGAAGAATGGGACCTAGCCAAGGGCTGGGGATGAGGCTTAGCCTCTGGCAGGATCATGACAACCCCTTTCTGGAGAACTTCTGGAGACATGAGTGGAGATGTACATGAGATTGATCCTAGGAGACTTCCCCGGGGAAGGCTCTGTCACCCTACCCAGTGGCACCTTCCTCCCATCATCTGTCACCCTTGGGAGACACTCCTGTGGCACCCCAGTCCTCCTGCACTGCTCTGACTGTATTAGTCTATGAGGGCACCATGCCTCCCAATCCCTTTACAGGCCACCCCAGCAATGACTCCAGTAATTCCAGTTTTACTAATGGGAAAACCAAGGCCCTAAGTTAGGTCATTTCAATAAGGGAAACTTGAATCACATTGAGGCCAGACTGATCTAATTTTCCAATTCCTATCATGGTGTGTAAGGGCAGGCCAGATAATGAGAGAGACAATCTTAGACTAATGACCAAGCATAAAGAGGCCAACTCTGGACAAGGATCTTGGACTTTAATTTTTGGGAGCATGCTATAGTGGGGGTGTGCGGCTATCCATGTTTTCTGGCGCAGACCCTTTCTGTTCCACTCCCTGCCCAAGACAGTAGGAAGTGACAGGGCTCTGCATGTTTGTGGCCAGGGACATCACGGCTTTGATCTTCTTTCCCCTACTGCTGGCCTCTTCTCTGACTCAGAGGTTGCTGACTGGTGGGGACAGTGTGTAATTTCAGCTACTCAAGAGGCTAAGGCAGGAGTATTGTGAGTTCTAGGCTAGCCTGTTCAACTTAGGTCATGCCTCAAAGTAAAGTAAAAGAGAGATGAAAGTGGAGGGACTACTCAGCAGTATAGTGCTTCCTTAACATGCTCAAGGGTCTGGGTTCAATTTCCAGGGCCAACGACAGTGATAATAATAGTAATAATGAAGTTGGGTTGGAACCCTGGCTCACATCCAGGTCCTAATTCCTAAGGGTGGTGCTCTACCTGCTTGCCTTCCTGCCTCCCCTCAGCAGAGTAGCAAGCAAACTTCTTAAAGGAAGGGTCAAGGGCCCACCTGTTCATTGGTCCCAAGCCCCCATCCAATACCCCTTTGCTTGGCATTCTGACTGCCCAGGACATAAGATCAAAACCAAAAGATGTGAGGATCCCAGAGGATCTTCCTCACATGCTCCCTGGTGAGGGAAGAGTGCTGAATGAAAGAACATAGGGCTGAGGCTTTGGAAAGGAAAGACGCTGCCCTCTTGCTGGGGGACTGCTAAGGGTCTCCTACCAAGAATTACCACAACCGATTGCCTAGCCTTCAGCTCCCTGGCATACAGAGAGAGGAGAGCAGGACTCTCAAGGCTGCTCAGGGGGTGCCTCACCCACATGTGACATCCACCCTGCTCACTTCTGCTGCCTCTGCCAGGTTGAAAGCTCTTCTGGGAGAAGTCTTCATGGCTCCGTTGGCTCTAGACAGTGGCTCCCACCAGCTATGGCTGGCGCTCATTGGCTCCTTCAGCCACCAATCACAAGCTTGTGCTTTTCCACCACTGGGGCTCACTTCAGGCTATGCATTCCTGCCTAGACTCTACCGAGTTTGTGGAAGTCTGGCTACAACTTGACCTACTGAAGCACCCAAGGCCATGCCCAGGGTGCAGTGCTTCTTCCAATCCTGGCAGCAAGGTGCCCTGAGGGGGCACAGAGCCTACTGAAAGAGGTTGCTCCAAACCCCAATCAGCTTCTAGGACTCCCTGGTTGGCCCTGGCCCCTGTGAAGGCAGTTCTTTCTACCTCAGCAAATAGTATTGAGGCCCATTAGGTATAAAGTTTTATGCTAAAGCCAGGCAAGTGGTGCACACCTATAATCTTAGCTGTTGGGGAGGCTAAAGCAGGCAGATCATGAGTTTGAGGTCAGTCTGGACAACACAGCTCAACTCCATATCAAAGAAAACAAAAAAAGCTGTAGGCTAAACTGAGGTTATAGAGCTGAATCAGACACCAGATCTGCCCCAGAAATAATCAAAATCAAGTTGTTGGTGCTTGGGAAGATGGGGGGCAGAACTATAAACAGACAGATGTCATCAACTCTTACTAGATGGGAGACCAAGACAGGAGGAGGGGTCAGTTCCCTTCAGGGAGAAGGAAAGGGAGGGTGGTCAGGAAACATGCAGAGAAACTGGAAATACTTGCCCCAGAAGAGACATTAGGAACCCACTCTGTGGATGGGGAAACTGAGGCCCACACTGGGAAGTGACTTGGGCAGGGTCCATCGGTAAGGCAGTGGCAGGGCCCTTTGGATGGTACCAAGTGCCCTTTCCTGTTTTCAGTATTGTGATCCCTGTGTCCTAACTCCACTTTTGGATTTAAAAAAAAAAAAAAAAAAGACATCTTTACCTGGTGTTCGGCCAGAGGTACCTGCTCAGGCTCCCAGAACCAGGTTCTGCTAATCCTCCTGAGGCAGAGGCCGCATGGCCTCCTTTCAGGCCTAGAATGGGGTGGTTGCGTTTTTCTTTCTCTCTCTCTATCTCTCTTGCATTTTTGTGAATCTAATGATGAACTTATGCTACCACACTTTTCCCTTCTCTTACACACCTTACCTACTAAAGGAGGAAGTGCCACTTTATTGGTAAGTGGACGTTAACCAAGAGGGACTTAAAAAAAATCAGAACTTAAAAAAAAAAAAAAGAAAAGAAAAAGAGAGAAACAGAAAGACAGTCGGGTGCTACTGACAGCTCCAAAGCTCTCTGCAGGGCCACAGAACAAAAAGAAAAATATTAACAGAAAAAAAAAAAAAAATGTCAGGTTTCCCAGAAGATCATTGTTTTTGATTTTGGTATCTAATGACATTTGTGGATTTGTTTTTTTTTTTTTCTTTCTTTCTTTCTTTTGGTTTTTTCCTCCCTTTCTTCGGTTCAGTTTTGAGTTCAGTTATCCCGCCCCGCCCCCATCTGTGTGCCGTGTGATTCCCCCTTCCATCCCCTCTGCCCACTCCCTTGCGCTGGGGGGCCTGGCCTGGTAGGCTGGCCCTGGCCCGGCCTCCCGGTGCCGCCCTCTCTCTTCTCTTTGCCGGGAATCGTCCATCCCACGCGGAGGGCAATGCCAGCCCCGGTGCCCGTCCTGGAACCCCCTACCCTGCAGTTCCCACCCCACCGCTCCGTCCCTCTTGTGTTTTGCATGCCGAGAACCTTTTGCATGAGCTGCACTGTTAAGGCTAGAAAGTGAACACTCAGGAGAGGCAGAGGCAGGGCAGGCGCGGGGAACCGTGTGCGCGATGCTCCGGGACTGGCAGCCCGCGGCCCGGGCCCGGTGAAAGCCCTCTCTCCTTTTCTCCCCCCACCCCACCCGCCCACCCGCTCTCTCACCCATTCTCGCTCTTTCTCTGGATCTGTCCTGTTTGCCTCCGATCTTTCCTCTCTGCTTCTCTCTCCCTGGCGCTGTCCCTGCCTCTCCTCTCTCTGCGTCTTTCCTCTTCTCTGTGCCTCCATCGCTCCATCGACACTTCTCTGCGCTCTGTCTCCCCGGCCCATCCCTGCCCGCCTCTGTCTCTCTCCGCCCCTCCGTGCCCTCTCTACCTCTCTCCCCGTCAGAAGCCCAGCTCGCCCTCGCCCAGGGCCCGCGACAAGGCAGCGGCTGCGGCACCCACCCCGCCCACGCGGGACAAGGAAAGCCCAAGTCCACGCTCGGCGCCCTCGTCGCAGGGCCGCGGAGGTCGCACGGTGGGCGGGGCGACCAGGCGGCGGCGGCGGAGGAGGAGGCGGCGGCGCTCCCGGTCCTCGGCTTCCGCGCCCCGCCGCAGGGGTCGCCGGCGCGCCCGGCCCGCGCCGCCCCGGGACTCTTCCCGCTCGCTAAGCCGCGCGCGCTCCAGCAGCGACTCGGGCGGCGACGCCCCAGGCCCTGGGCCAGAGCCAGGCTCGGAACGAGGCCACAGCGGACACGGGAAACGGTGAGCCCGGCCGCCCCACCCCCATGGCCACCTCCCCACACAGCCTCCCACGGGGTTCCCCGCCCTCTGCTGGCCTCCACGGACACAGTGTTCCCCCACTCTCCCCCCGTATCCCCTGCCCCCAGAGGGCCACTGTCTCCACTGAACTCCCCTCTTTTCCAATAACTCTTCTTTCCCCACCGAACCTCCTGGCCCCACCAGGCTCCCGCCCATTGCGCTTTCCTCACAGCCTTCGCCTCGCGGCCTCTCGCAGGCTCCTCCCCTCCCGTCTAAGCTCCGCCCACCGCACCCTCTAACCACGCCCACGCCTACCCGCAGGGTCAAGGAGCGGCCTCCGCGCGCGCGCCCAGCCAGCAACTCGCCGTCCCCGGGCCCTCACAGCAGGGGTCCGGAGGGTAAGAGCTCGTCACGCAGTCCTGGTCCCCACCCCCGATCCTGGAGTTCCAGCCGATCGCCCTCTAAGTCTCGCTCGCGATCCCCGGAAAAGAGGGCCCGCAGCCCCAGCCATTCGCCGTCACCCAAGAAACCCCTCAGCCGGTGAGTGGCCCTCCCACGTGCGCGCCCCACGGGGGACGGCACCGAGGGAGCAGGGTGGGCACCCAGACCTCTAGGAGGCGCGCGGCAGGGCACAGGCGGAGGACGCGTGCGCTGGGAGCCCCACCGCGAGGCTCAACCCGGCCAACCCCACAGGGACAAGGACAGCGAGGGCCGCGCGAGACACACCGAAGCCGAGGCCGCCCGCGCCCGGCGCCGCTCCCGAAGCTACTCCCCCATCCGCAAACGGCGCCGCGACTCACCCAGCTTCATGGAGCCGCGGCGCATCACCAGGTACGGAAGGACCCGGAGTCCGAGGGCCTGGGACAGGGGCCACTGGCCCGAGTCGGTGACCAGGGACCTCGGGGATGAGGTTTCGCCAGGCCGGGGACTTGGGCGGGGTGGGCGTTTTGGGGAGAGGATGTGGGTTCAGGAGAGAGAATTGAGATTAGTGGAGGCAGAGAAATAGAATCGGGAAGTTTGGGACCTGGGAGATCAGATACCTTCAAGAAAAGAAATGTTCCCTAGGGACCTTGGAAGAGAGGGCGCTTTGTCCTTGGGTCTGTTTTTGTTTTGTTTTGTTTTGTTTTGTTTTGTGTTTCGGTGGATTCAGGGATTGAACTTAGGCCGTTGCACCTGCCAAGATATCCTGTGTCTGGATGGGCAGCAGCAGGCACGGAGCTCAGCCCTGGAAGATTCCAGCCATCCCTCTAAAGTCCTCTCTCTCTTCCTCTTTCCATCCCCCACCCTCCGCCCTCAACCCCCGGACAATGATATCTCCTTTTCTCCTTCATCCAAAGGTCCAGTCTGCCGAGTGGCCTGTGGCCAGCCTGGGGGCCAGGTGGACCCCTCTGCACAGGCTGCCAGGGAGATGCCCGTGTGAGCTGGTCTGGCTTTGGTCAGCTGTCAGTCTATCTGCCTCTCCTTTCCTCACTAACCTCCCAGCCCCCTGGGGACTCGGAGGAGGGGGCAGAGCAGTTGGGTGGTCCGGGGCAGCTGTCCAAGGACCTCCACACAGCCCAGTGAGACTGTGTCCAGGATGGAGCCAGTTGGGGAAAGCCACACCATCAGGGCTTTTCTTCGACGACTGCAGGGTCTCCAGGGGAGATGGTGGTGCACCTTTGTGCAAATGTTCCTGAGGTCTAGAAGTATCCTGCGATGAGGGGAGGCCACAGATGAACCTCTGAGCCCAGCTGCACTGCTGTCTTGCTGTGCAGCCTAAGGGGATCAATGTGCCACTCTGAGCCTTAATAAGCAGAGGTCCGAATCATCATTTCAGCCCCAACAGGGTCTGGTTGTCAAACTAGGCCTTCGTAGTCCTGGGTTACTGGGGTTTCCAAAAGAGAAGAGGGTATTGCCTCCTTCCTCACCAGACCTCTAAACCTAGGACACACACAGGTCACACTGTCACTCAAAGACAGCCAGACCCGAAATCTCCACCCAACACCCACCTCAGCCTTCCCCCAGGGTAACTCCTCCTCCCACTAATGCACCCCTGTTTTCTTCAGAATTAACCCCCCACATGGGATGCTGTAGCCCCCTTAACCACCTTTTCTTTTCTCTGGGTCACAGCCTCCTGCCTTCGAACTAACTCTGGGCCAAGGGGAGGTAGCTGAGTAAAGAATGGGGGGCCAGAGGAACTGGGCCAGGCTTGGGGTATGGGCAGCAGTGGCCAGGAGTTCCCCTTTGTTCCCTTGAGATACTTAAAAAGCTCAAATGCTCCATTCCATGGGGGGACAGAGAAACAGGGCTGAGCCATATTCCTAAGTACTTCCCTGTTAAGAGGCTGGGGGAATGGAAGAGCATTTGCCTAGCACATGCAAGATCCTGAATTCAGTCCTGAGCATACAAGGGGAAAAAAGTCACCACTTAGCTTGGTTGATGCAAGTCATTCATATTTTAAAGTTTCATCAAAGCTGAGCATGGCACAGGCCTGTAACCCTGACACTGTGATAGTCTAAGGCAAGAGGATTGAAAGCTCAAGCCCAGCCTGGCCAACTCAGTAAGAGCCCTTCTCAAAATAAAGGATGGTGTAAAAGCTCTGGGTTCAATCCCCAGTACAGGGAGGGGGAGTGGCATTCGCTCAACAAAAGCATGCATGGACAGCACACAGACCAAGCAAAGACGTGGCTTCCTTTCCCTCAGTCAGGCAAAGAAAAACAAAATGATCACTGTGGAATTGGAATTCACAAGTGACTCAAATTCTGTTTGGAGAGTTGTGTATCTCAAAGGCCAGGGTTCAAGGGAAACAGGGAGACCCTGGCTGCTGCTGGGATGAAACTCAGAGGCTGCGTGAGGGTGCAGGCTGGGCAGAGCTCAGGCCCTGACTAGCCTGGCCTGTAATACGCTTTTCCCTCCCGGCAGTGCCCGGAAACGTCCCATCCCTTACTACCGGCCCAGTCCCTCCTCTTCCTCCAGCTCCCTAAGCAGTGACTACTCAAGTCGGAGCCCCAGCCACAGCCCCAGCCCCGGGCACAGCCACGGAAGCTACAGCAGTCGCAGTCGGACCCGAAGCCACTCACACAGCCCCTCCCGGAGCCCCAGTCCAAGCTACCACAGCCGAAGCAGCTCTGAAAGTGGGGGCTTCTGAGCCCAGCCAGACCTCGGGGCCACCTGGAAGAGGAAGAGGCCAAGCCCTGGGACTGAGGGGGCACTGTACTCCCTACAAAGAGCTCTGGAGCCAGCATGTGGGCAGATGGGGCAGGGAAGACTTTGACAGTGAGCACCCTGTCCACAAAAAGGAGCCTGATTGCACTGCTCCTGACAGGTGCCCACCCCATCCCCATCTCATTCCCACCTTCATGTCCAGGGAACAAAGAGCCGTTGTGAACATAGGGAGCACCCTGCCCCCACTTCCTGCTTGATGCCCACTTACCAGGCTGGGCACTGGCACAAGAGTCAACAGTCTGCTGTGACCCTTTGCCTCCACTCAGTGAGCCTGGGCACACCTCAGAAGGTGTCACTCTGGGAACCTTCCCTCCCCTCCTCTCCCCCACTGGGCAGATGAGGTGGAACAGCAAGCTACACCCAGATGGATGGAAGTGTCCCAACCAGTCAGGCTGGGGAATTGTTCCCTTCTGAGCAGGCTGCAGGAGACCTAGCTGAGGAGCCCCAAGCCCCTCCCTCGCCCCAGTCTGGGCTGCCCCAAACTGTCTCTCCAGGCCTTGAGCTGTGCCTTGGGCTGATGCAGTGGAAGCCAGGCCTGCAGCATGACAAGAGTATAGGGGAACTGTCCCCCTGTGCATCTGACCCTGAGATCCAAGGGGTTCAGATCAGGAGGTGGCAGAGAACATGGGACAAAACAGTGGAACTGACAACCAGGCTGGTCATGGAGAGCTGGGAGGGATAGGAGGTGCTTGGTGGTCCCCAGCTCTGCCAAGAAAAACATCAGCAATGGGTCACAGGCACAGGACCACAGGATGGCACTCCACGGGCTTCTGGGCCGTCTCTACAGTGCCTGCTCCCAGGCACAGTGGAACATGGATGGCCCAGGCTCCCAGAGCAGGGGTGGTGCCACCCTTCACCGGGGCTGGCCACTGACCCCACCTCTTCTGCGGCTCCCAGCCCCGGCCTCCTGGGGCCCTCAGGGATCTCACAAAGTCTTCCTTGCCCAATGGGGCAGATGCCCTGGGCCCTAGTGGGGGGAGGGGTCTGGTCCGCGTTCCCCTTCTCTCTATCCCCCCCTTTCTCTGTGGTGCGGATTAAAAATGGACTATAATAATAAACAGTCGGTGCCCGGATGGCAGGTGGGGAGACCAGGCCTCTCTATGAATCTGAGCCCTCAGGGAGGTTGGGATAGGTAAGATATCCTGGGGTCCAATGCACTGTGGACTGAGAAGTCATACTGATTGGAAGGCTGAGGCAGGAGGATGGCAAGTTCAAGCCCAGCCTGGGTAATTTAACAAGACCCTGGCTCAAGGTGAAAAATAAAGGCCTGGGGCCATAGCTCAAGGCTCTGGGTATAATCCCTAATACCCACACACACACACATACAAAAAGCAATTACCATGTTTCCAGTCCTAAGACTGTGTTTGGAAAAGCCCTCACAGTTTCCTTTAATCCTTTATCCATGTTTAGCAAAACTAGGCTTGGGGACAGGCACAGAGTGAGGCTGAGGCAAGAGGATTGCAGATTCAGGGGCAATTCAGTTAAGACCTTGAGCAAAAGAGGGCATAGGGTCAGCGAGATAGCTCAGCAGTCTGAAGAGCCTGCCTAGGTAAGCTTGGGTAAGTGTAGGGACAGGAAAAAAAAAAAAAGGTTGGGGGGGGGTGTGGCACAGTAGTAGAGCACTGGAGCTCGACTCTAATATTGAAAAGAAAACTAGGCCTGGGTCCAGTTGTAGGGGTTACTGGGGCTCAGACTTGGCCCTGCCCTGGGGACCCTACTCCTAGCAACGGGGCATGAAATAGACCCACCATGGATTGGCATTAAATTGAAAGTCACATGGAGCCCAGCAGGCGTGGGGAGGCCCTGCCACCTGTCCAGCCCCACCCCACTCCTCTGCCCACCCTCACTCCTCTGCTGGTCCATGCCCCACAGCCAGGCAGCTGTAGACAGGGCTGCCATTGCGTTTCCTCTGCTGGCTTCTTCCCTGGTTGCCTGGCCTTGATCTTGTCTCCCCCTTTCTGATCCCTGCTGTTTCTAAAATGCACCTCTGCCCATGTATTCACTGATCCCACAAACATTTTTTTTTCTGTTTTTTTGAGACAGGGTCTTGCTGTGTAGTTCAGGCTGTCCTTGGACTCTTGGAGCTCCTCATGCCTTAGCCTCCTGAGTGCTGGGCTCACAAGTGTGCACCACCACACCTAACAACCACAAGCACTTCTTCAACACCTACTGCGTGCCTGGCTGTGAGATCACTGTCCTGAATGAATGACACAGGACTCCCTGCCCTGGGGACCCTAAGTCTATGACCAGTCCCCCTGGGAAATTTGAAGTGATCTCCTTGGAATTTACCGTCCTCCAACCTCACTTCCCTTCCCTTCCCATCTGACCCTTACCCTCATGGATTCAGATGAGCTTGTTGCTAAGGTCCATCTTAGCCACCTCCTGCTCCATGGAACCTTCCTGATCTCCAGCTGCAGTGGATATTCCTGTCTCTGGGTTCTTCTGGGGGCCTGATTTTAGGGCCTGAGGCTTTCTTTTCCTTTCCCTCTTCAATACTGGGTGTTTTGAATCCTGAGCCTCCAAACAAACAGCGCTATGTACCTAGACTTACTTACTTTGTTTATTTATTTTATTTTATTTGAGAGAAGGTCTCACTAAATCATTAAATTGCCCAGGCTGGGTTCCAACTCAAAATCCTCCTGCCTCTGCCTCCCAGAGTGCTGAGATTACAGGCATTCACCACCCAGCGTGGGCCCTAGGCTCTTGTCCCAGATATTTATTTTTGAGACCGTCTCTCTCTTCCCAAATTCCGAGTTTCTGTCATATTTGTCTTTCATATTCCCCATATAAGCTCATTTGAAATGTTTGTTGAATAAATAAATGAGTCAGGCAGTGAACGATTCCAGAAGCAAGCTTGCCAGAGGCTTGGGATCAAAGGCGAGGCGTAGTGGCAGCAATACAGCACTAGATGGCGACAGAGAGTAAGAGACAAGCTAGCAGTGGTGGCGAAGGACTTGGGGTGGGGGGTGTACAGCCCAGCCTAGAGACCTCAGGCCCTGTGCCTGGCGCCCTCCCTGGCTACCTACAGAAGAGGTGCCTGTTGCCCACGGAAGGACGAGAGGAAACCAGGCCCCTGGTCGTCCCACCGCCTGGTGATCAGCCTGAACTCTGCAGCCACCAAAACAGGAAACTGACCAGTCTCAGCGCCAGGGAAGGGGCGGGGCTCGCAGCACAACGTGGACACTTAGTGCTAAAGGCTCCAGGGCTCTCCTGGCGTGTGGCGCAGCAGGTCCTCTCTCGATCACTCCTCTGATGGCCCCCAGGGACCCCATCCTTCCCCTCCTGGCACACAGCACTGGGAAGGCTCCTCCTCCTTCCTCTTCTTCCTCCTCCTTCCTCTACACCTCCTCTTTTCTTTCCCTACTCCCTTTCTCCTCTTTATCCCCCACCCCCAGCACTCTGGGTTAAACCCAAAGTTTCACACTGAGCTACATCCCCAGCTCTTTTTTATTTTGAGGCAAGATCTGCCTAAGCTGCCTTGTGCTGAGACTCAGGGTGTGCACTAACTACCCACACCTAGCTTTTCTTTTCATCAGTTTCCTACAGCCCTAAAATCTGAGCAGACACTGCACATGCTCATTTGGGGTGCCCACCTGGAGTGCCCATCTCCTGCCTCTCTGAGACGCTTCTGAAGCCCCCGAAAGCCAGCCGGCCTTTCTCAGCAGAGTGCATCCAGTAAACAGGCTTGTCCCAGCTCCTGCCCTCCTACAGGCCACCCTTCTCATGGGAGGCTCAAAACATAAGGCACCAACCTGGGGGCCATCTACCTGCACTGCTACCTGCCTGCTGTCTAGTGCTCCCATGTACCAGGTACTTTTATCTCCTATGGGCTTCATGTCCTTTTATCTCCACCTCCACTGTTAAATATGAAATTATTAGTACTAGTAGACTCTTATAATCCTTGTGTAGAAGTCTGAGTTAGGAGGCTCACAAATTTGAGCCCAACTTGGGCAATTTAGCAAGTTAGCAAAATTCCATCTTTAAAAAAAAGTGATAATAGTCAACTGATTTCCTTTTTTTAAAAATAAATGATCTCCCTATGTATTCCAGACTGGCCTTGAACTCACTTTGTAGACCAGACTGGCTTCAATTCGAATTGATCCTCCTGCCTCACCCTCCCAAGTGGTAGGATTACAGACATGTACTGTACAGGCTGCTGCTGCTACTGCTTCTTCCTCCTCTTCTTCTTCTTCTTCTTCCTCCTCCTTCTCTTCTTCTTCTTACTCCTCTTCCTCCTCCTCTTCTTCTTCTTCCTCCTCCTCCTCTTCCTCTTCCTCTTCTGCCTCCTCTCCTCCTTTCCTTCTTTGTATAGGAAAAAACCCATATTTATTGAAGGTTTTATTACATGTAAAGACTTTCGTTAAGTATTATATTGGCTTTTCAGTTTGTTTTTTCTTCTTCTTTTTTTTTTTTTTTTTCTTCTTTTTAATACAGGGTCTCCCTATACAGTCCAGGCTGGCCTTGAGCTCAAACTCATAAAGATCCTCCTGCCTCAGCCTCCCAACTGCTAGGATTATAGGCATGTACCACCATGCCTGGCCTTTTTTACTAGTACATATTTGCAATACATGATTACATTCATCATGTTGGTACATGTTCATAACATGTCTTTTTTTTACTATTTTCTGAGAATATTATACACATATACCCTCCATTCTTTTTTTATTTTTTCCCTCCATTCTTTTTTTAATTAATTTTATTCAGATCATAACACATCTTATTTCCTTTTTACATCCCTTTCCCTTCTTTCTCTCTCCATCTCTTGGTCCCTTTTCCATCTGCAAAAGATCTCACTGAGAGTAAAACATTTTTAAAACTTGTGTAAAGAGGGTGTTGCTCAGCATGAAGGTCGTGGGTTCAAACTCCAGTTCTGGACACACAGACAGATGAAATTATTCCACTACCTTCCTTAAAGCACGGTCTATTCAGGACCCTTGAGACGAGAATGGGAGGGATGGTAAAGTTTCACCTTAAATTTGGGCTTTTTTTCTTTTCTTCTTTTTTTGGCGGAACCGATGATTGAACTCAGACCCTTGCGCTTGCCACGGAAGCGCTTATTCTCCCGAGCCACCTCCCCGGCTCCTGGGCTTGTTTTCCACGGGAAGGTCTAGCCTAGCCGAGAAGCAGGGAGGAGTGCGCCTGGGAAGTGTCCCTAGGAGGAGACATGCAGAGTGAGGGGTTTGGCTGAAGGCAGGTCAGGGTAACCCCACAGTATGTGGAGGGGGAGCCTGAGCGACGAGGGAGGTGGAGAGGCTCAGGCTAACCCTGGATTCCCTGGAGAAGGTTCAGGACCTAAATTTGGTCAAACAGTCTGGTGCCACTCCCCAATACACTCCCAGCTCCTGCGGCATTCAGACTGCGGAGGAGCTCCCGGGGCCTGTGGAGGGAGGGTGCAGGGGAGGAGAAACCTGATTCAGGTCCTGAAGGAGTCTTCCAGAACATCCAGTCCGATGGGCTCACCGACGGATGAAGAAAATGAGTCATGGTGCCGGCAACTAGCCAAGGTCAAAGCCACCCGCGTATCCCCGACTCCCAGGTTAGCCGGCGTCCTTCTGCTAGACAGCCATGGGGAGCAGGCCCAGTAGGGATCCACAGCCCTGCCCCCGGCCCCTCTTTGGCTCCCGTTAGCGGCGACGGGAGTCCAGGGACCTCCAGGCCAGCCTAGGGGGGGACAACTGGAGAAGGGCTTTTAGGTCCAAACTCCTAGAAAGACAATGTCTAGATGCTTCCAGAAACACCCGGATTTCCAGCCGCGGCAGACTGCGTTGCTGTCGTAATCCGTCAGCTGCGGGCGGCCTCGCAGGGAGCCCCGAAGTCGCCTGAAAACTCCAGCATCTTCTGGGAGGCGGGGCCGCTGGGCGGGGCGGGGCCGAGCGACGAAGCCGCAGAGTGGGCGTGGCCCGAGCCGGCGTCCTCCGCCCAGAAGAACCACCCCGGGGCTCAGGGCCTGGCAGTGGCGTCAGCCACCGCTGTCAAAGAACAATGGGGCAGGTGGGCACGGCCACCGGCCCCGCTTCTGCTTGCCAAGTCTGGCTGTCGGGTGAGGGAATGAAGTTGTGCTTGGCAGGGGCTGCGAAGGCCACCAAAGAGCCTGGCCCAACTGGCCCTTCGGGTGCCCTGCCCTGTGCCTACAGCTGTCCCCTGAGCTACCAGGCTCTTTTCCCAGGCCTGCTGGAAATCGCGAGGCTTGAGCTCCAGTCCCTCTACTCCTTACCAGCTTCATGACCTCGGGGGCAATTCTGACCCTCAGTTTTCTCCCCTGAAAAATAGGACTCTGAGAAGCTACTGTGGGGTCAGGGAGATAGCTCAGTAGAATAAGTGCTTGCCTGGCAAGTGCAAGGGCCTGAGTTCAATCCCCGGTTCCGCAAAAAAAAAAAAAAAAAAAAGCTGTGATATTTCCAAAAGCACATACAATGGGTAATACCCATAATTCTAAATTTCAAAACCCAAAATGGAAACCCTCAGACCACAGTGAGGGCAGACTGCATCGCTGTCGTTATCTGTCAGCTGTGGGCTTGTTAAAATGGGCAGATGTCTTATTAGCCCTGTTTTGCAGATATGGGGACAGGGAGGTGAACAGCAACACCCAGAGTCAAGCCCAGCACTGCCTGACCCCAAAACCCAGTTTCTCTTCTTCCTACCCCACTTCTCACCCTATGTTGCCCAGAGCCACGGTGGCCCCTCCCTTGTGATGGGTAGGTTGATTTAAGAACAAGCCCATTGGGACTGGAGTGATAGCTCACCCACATAAGTGCCTGGGCTGTGATTGTGCACGCCTGTAATCTCAGTATCCTGGGAGGCTAAGGCAGGAAGACAGCCTGAATAATTTAGCAAGACCACCTCTAAATAAATATTAAATAAGGCTGTGGATGTAGCTCAGTGGAAAAGCCCTGAGTTCGATCCCCAGCAACACACACACACACACACACACACACACACACACACACACACACGGCCCATTGAAGATGAATGTGACTAAATGAGCTGAGTGGTTGGCACTCCCTGCATTGCACAACTTGCCCCTGCTGGTCAGCAGAAGGGGATCCTCCCCACCCCGGATTTAGGGTAAGATGAAGGGAGCATGTATCTACAAAGTGCTGGCAGCCAGGCAGGCAGCACCCACAGAGCATGGCTGGGTCTGGCCCGGACATACTTGAAAGCACCCATGACCACACCTGCCTGCACCTTCTAGGGTGGGGCTGGGCTCCCTGGGCTCCAGTCTGGGCCAAGGTGGACAGGCAGGGGCAGATGAGCACCCTCCTTGCCTTCTGACCTCACCTAGAATTTATAGACTTGAACTGGGTGGGGCTGGGAACCCTGTGGAACAAAGGCTTAGGACAGCTCAAGCAGAGACCCTTAGGGCAGCCAGGAACTCTGAATGAGACCCTCAGGCAGTGATAGGACCTGGCAAGGGAGGTAGGGCACAGGACAGAAGTCCTGGGCGTTTGCTACCGTTGGCCTGACAACCCCAGGATCTCAGCAGCCTCTCCAGGATGACCTCAGACTCATATGACCTCTAGCCAATGGGAGCAGGTGGGCCGGAAAGAGAGGCTCCTGTGAGCGCTATCAAAAAGAAAATAGACCAAGCACCAGTAGCACATGCCTGTAATCTGAGCACTCTGGGAGCCTGGAGTAAAAGGATCACAAATTCAAGCCCAGCGTGGGCAATTTAGCAAGACGCTATTTTAACATTAAAAGAAAGAAAGTTAAAAAGGTCTGGCGTTATAGCTCAGTGTGAAGGCCCCTAGCAACTCCCCCACTCCACCCCTCAAAAAATATATGAAAAAAGAAGGGACCAGATTTAGAGAAGGCATGAGACTTAACCACTACTGCAGCTCTTTAAGGTGTCCCCCAAGTCTGGGGCTGCAGAGAACAAGGCTTAAAATGGTCTGGCCCACCCCCCCTAGAACTGGTAGGAGTGGAACCTCCCTCCACCCAGGATGGGATGGCTATGGGGTAAGTCTGGGATAAAAAGAAGGGGGGAGCCAGGGTGCTAGAGAGGCAAAAGGCTGTCTCCTGTTTTACTATGATGTCCAGCCACTTACTATATCTGTTCTCAGTTACCCTGACTGAAAAAAGAACACAGAACCTAAGTCAGAGGAGGAGCAGGACTGGCAGGAACCCAGGGGTACCTCAAAGCTAGAGGGTCTCATGTATGGACCCCACTGATGGTCAGATGGAGGAAAGAGGCAAGTTTGGGCAAACTCTACCACTTGGACCCCCACTTGGCTCTCTGTGCTGTGGAAATCAGGGGCAGAGGGGGCTTTGATCAGCATATGCAAAAAGGAAACCTGTGGCCCAGAGAGTGGAGGCCTTGACCAAAACCACATAAAAAATTATGGCACCGGGTATGGTGGCACATGCCTGTAATCCCCACACTCGGGAGGCTGAGGCAGGAGGATTGTTGTGAGTTCGAGACCAGCCTGAGCTACAAAGTGAGCTTAAGGCCAGCCTGAACTGCATAATGAGACCCTGTCTCAAAAAGACAAAAAAAAAAAAAAAAAAAAAAAATTATGGCAAAGCCAGAACTAAACATATATTTGCTGAAGTTTAGCTTGGGATTTTGCAAGGAGGAACAATTTAATATAGAACATATATTTTAAAGGATTATTTATAACAGTCACCCAAAGAATTATATACTAAAAGTGCAGGAAATTCTGTCTGCACAGGAAAGGCCAAAGAATGCAGCGAAGGGCCCGGGTCCCGTGATAATGCCCTGCACTAGTCCAGCTGAAGACTTAGAGCCCATCACAATGCTCCCCAAGTCCAACAAGGCCATGAGCCCACAACATCTCATGCAGGCCTATTCAAGGATCTGTGCTGGGAAGGCCCAAAGGTCAGTAGTGGAAGCCAGAAAGACTGTGCCAGCAGGATGAAGGGTCTGGGCTAGCAGGCTCAGGGATCTGAACTGGAGCCAGGAAGCAAAGCTCAAGGTAAGAGTCAAAGCTTCCACAGCCATCCTCAGGGACTGGGAGGTCGCAAGCTCCTCTGAGGATGAAAACAGTCAATGTGATGAACTCCAGGAGGCTGAGCAGTATACCATCTTCCCCTCTGGAGTCAGGAAGTGATGCTCAAAGTGAGGACCAGAGCTCCCCAAAATGAACCATGGCCATTCTTAGCAACAATGAGGTCCCAAGCTCCACCTCCTATGGGAACAACCACATTCACCAGGAAAGCCAGCATGACAAGGCCACCCAGCAGAATAGCCCAAGAGAGCCAGCAGCTTCCAACAGCTCCCAAACAACTTCTCTTAGCTCCCAAAAGCCTCCCTAACAGCTTCTCCAGTTCTGCCTCTTACAAGCTGCTGGCAACAGCCTTCAGGTGGGCCTCCCACACTCAGCATCAAGTTCCTTCAGTTCAGCTGAATGTTACAAGTCGACCACCAGTTGTGAAGTTACCACAGGTTTCCTGGCCAGGGTGGGAGATCTGATGGCCATTTTTGTTGTCTTGTTTTGTTTTATTTTGCTTTTTGAGACAAGGTCTCCCTATGTAGTTCAGGCTGCCCTCAGTGTCACAGCAATCCTCCTGCCTCAGCCTCCTGTAAGCTGCATTTACAGGCATGGGCATGCTCCACCTGATAGCCACTTTTATCCTGATCTGTTCCCTTCAGCTCCGAGGCCTTGGGGTTTCTGACATTCCCACTGCTCGTGGCAGGGTGGAAACTGCTGAATCCCACCAACCTTCCAATTCCAGATAGATAACCGTAACTAACAATTATGACGCACCGCGCCCCAGGCTAACATCTTCCTCCGGATGAACTCAGCAATCCTCAAGCCAGCCCAAAGACTTCTGCAGTAGTATCACTGCTGAGTTCCAGTGGGTAAACTAAGGTACAGTCTAACTCGCACAAGGTCGCCAGGCTCAGTGAACTCAGACAAGTCTGGTCCGGAAGCGCACACTCCTCACCACTACACCGGGCTGCTTTATGTCAGATGCCATCACAAGCCCCTTGTGGTTCAAACTGGCTCTGACAGTGAGGGTGGTGGTGAACCTAATTCTGCATTCTAGGAGGCTGAGGCAGGATGATGCAAAGTTTGGGCCAAGCCTTGGTAACTTGATGAGCCTTTATCTCAAAAACACAAAACAAACAACAAATAGAACAGAACTAACCAGGCGTGATGGTGCATGCCTGTAATCCCAGCAGTAGGGAAGCAGAGGCAGGAGAATCATTGCTAGTAAAAGACCAGCTCGGCCACAAAATGAGTGTAAGGCCGCCTGAACTGCATAGCAAGACCCTGTCTCAAAAAGAGAGAAAAGGGCCGGGGAGATAGCTCCGTAGAATAAGCGCCTGCCTGGCAAGCGCAAGGGCCTGAGTTCAATCCCTGGTTCCGCAAAAAAAAAAAGTAGTTTAGGATGTAGCTCAGTGCGAAAAGGCCATGGGCTCATTTTTCAGTATAGGGGTAAAAAATATCTGGCTCTACCACTTCCAGCACCGGGCACTATTCCAGCCCCGATGAGGGTCATTTGTTTTCTTTCACAAGGGAAGTTTCCAGATGTGGGCAGAACCTTCCTCGCCCCGCCCGCTGCCCCTAGCAAGTCAGAGTGAGTCCCGGGAGGTGGGGAATGCAGGGGGAGGGGCAGCTCCCTGCTGGTCATTGCCATTAATAGAGACCTTGAAGCACCGCCTGCTAAAAATACCCGGCTGGAGACCTATAAAAGCGCAGCCCAGGGGGCCCGGGCCAACACTTCTGCAAGTCTGCCTGGCGCGCATAGTGCAGAGGAGTCGCCCGGATCCAGCATGACTGAGCGCCGCGTGCCCTTCTCCTTCCTGCGGAGTTCCAGCTGGGACCCTTTCCGCGACTGGTACCCGGCACACAGCCGCCTCTTCGACCAGGCCTTCGGGATGCCGCGGCTGCCGGAGGAGTGGTCACAGTGGTTCGGGGGGTGGCCGGGCTACGTGCGCCCGCTGCCCCCCGCCGCCGCCGCCGCCGCCGCCGAGGTGGCGCCAGCCTACAGCCGCGCACTGAGCCGGCAGCTGAGCAGCGGCGTCTCGGAGATCCGGCAGACGCCCGACCGCTGGAGAGTGGCCCTGGATGTTAACCACTTCGCCCCGGAGGAGCTGACTGTGAAGACCAAGGACGGCGTGGTGGAGATCACCGGTGAGGACCCCGTGCTGGCCCTGCGCGTGTCCGCGGGGTCGGGGGTAGGGTGCTGAGAGCCGGGGACGGGAGGTGCGCGCCCTGCCCCTAGCCCACTTCCCCAGCCTCGGCACTAGGGGTGCGGCGCGCTCCTAAGGGCCCTAGAGGGAAACAAACAGCTCCTCTTCCATCTGAGACCCCTGCCTTTCGGGAGACCCGTGACCGAACAAGCAGCTCCTCTCTCCGCGCGGTCTGGGTCGCCTACCTAACCCCGGCCCAGAGGGGGCGTGTGTGCGGCTCTGTGCGCCTGCGTGTTCCCGACTCCTGGGGCGAGCGCCGCACCCCCACCAGTCCCCAAGCCCTAGATCGAACTTTCCCGAAAGTTTTGGGAAGGTGTCCAGTTCGACAGTTGCTCTTTCCGCAAACTCCTCGAACAGTATGTCTGTCTTGAGACCCACCTACCTCAGAGCAAGTGGTGAGGCTCCTGGCCAGCATGGACTGTAGACACTCCCCCAGCCCCTGACCCCCTTCCAACCTCCCACAGGCAAACACGAAGAGAGACAGGATGAGCATGGCTACATCTCCCGCTGCTTCACCCGGAAGTACACGTGAGTCCTGGGGTAACTCCTGCTTTGTGGGGTAGGAATGGAGCTCGGAGAGGAAGGCCTGGAGAACCCCACAGGGGGCTGTGTTGATGCTTGCTCTCTTTCTCTGTACATCCAGGCTGCCCCCGGGTGTGGACCCCACCCTGGTCTCTTCCTCCCTATCCCCTGAGGGCACACTCACCGTGGAGGCCCCGATTCCCAAGGCAGTGACGCAGTCAGCAGAGATCACCATCCCTGTCACCTTCGAGGCTCGTGCTCAGCTTGGAGGCCCAGAGGCTGGGAAGTCGGATCAGGCTGGAGCCAAGTAGAGGCTGTGACCCCGCTGCCCACCCCTGTAGCTGACACTGGCCACCCCCTCCATTATCTGTACTCTTTTGATACATGTGTCTTCTGTTTTTCTCAAATAAAAAGCGTATCACCTGCTTATCCTTTGTTAAGACTCTGGTGTGGTGGAGGGGTCTGATGTGAGTGCCCTAAGGGCCTCCCCAATTCTCACCTTGTCGAGGACCTGCTGTGTGCTGACCCCTGCTGGGCCCTGGGGACACAGCCCTGTCATCATATCCATGAAGAAGAGGGAATGTCTGCAACCTGGCAATTACGGATCTCAAGGGCCAAGACTGGGGCCCAGGAATTCCAGAAAAGCACCTGTCCCAGTGTGGGCGTCCAAGGGCCTAAGCTGGGTCAGTGAAAAGGGTCAGAGGAGGGAAATCCTGGCAGCTCAATTTCCCTTACCTGTTTATTGTCCTCCCGGAGAGGGGCAGAAGCATGGAGAAGTGGTAGGGGTTTGGGGTTTGGGTTTTTTTTGTTTTTTTAAGACAGGGTGTCATATGCTTTTATTTTTTAAATTTATTTGATAAAGATTCTCACTATGCAGTTCAGACTTTTAGTGATCTTCCTGCCTCAGCTTCCCAAGTGCTGACATTATAGGCATGTGCCACCATTAGGTGGCTTTTCGTTAGTGTGTGGGTGTGTAAATGACAAGTCTTCCTAGGTAGATCAGTTTAGGCTGGCCTCAGGCTCCTGAGTGATTATAGGAATGCACCATCAGGCATGGCCTCTGATGAGGCTGAGCATGAAGCACTGGCACTCAATGCTTCCATCCCTGCAAAGCAAAGGGTGTGGTCCAGGTTTGGTTCAAGAGAGACAATGATCCTTTTGACAAGGGAGCCCAGTGGTCCCAGCGGCTTGCCTTGACTGGCCCAGGTAGGAGCAGCCACACCTACCTTAACCTCACCTTTATCTGCCCTCGCCCATCTACCACCATGTTGCAGCAGGCCCAGGAAGAGCTCTGAGGGATGGGGTTGGTGCCTGGACCCCAAACTCCAATTCCCCAAGAATTCCAGAGACCCAACACCAGCTCTACCTGCAAGGCCTCAGACCCAGAGCCTGGCCCATACTCTGTCATTGATCCTGTTTTCCCAATAGGGCCTTGCACATACCACACACACCAGCTTCTTGATTCCTGTGCACTGCTGTGGTCCTCAGTCAAGTCCCACATCTGGGGCAGGCGTCAGGCCAGATGAGGGGGACCCAGGCCTGGCTGGACCTGGAGGTAAGCCAAGGGGGAAATAGACACTTCTAGGAAGAACTGTGCCAGCCCAGCTAGCGGCATGGGGCTGAGCCTCTCAGCCAGGACACTGCCCAGGGTCCCCACCCTTCTAGCACCTGGTCAGCCAAGACTGTCCAGGCCCATTTTAAGTGTGCCACTAGGGCCTGGGCAGTCTTCTGGACACCTCCACACACCCTAGCCAGGCCCTAGAAAGTCAGTCTGTCCCAGAAAGTCTGTCTATGGAGTTCCCACCCCAGCTGCCCAGTTAGAGATGACAACAGATAGCAAGACTGCCCCCTGGGGACCTAGGGCTGTCATCTTCACATGAAGCCTGGGGAGAAGTACAGTTACCCCTGCTTAACAAGTGGGAACAGCATGTGTCAAAGAAGTGATGAGATGCAGCCGGGTCCAAGTCTCAGGGGACAACAAGGCAGCATTGTGGCCAGAAGTGGGGAAGGACAGGTTAGTCCAGGCTCAAAGTTTGAGGGGCTTCAAAATATGTCTTTGTGGGGCTTCGGGAGGAGGAAGAAGCCTGGGGCTAGTGCTGCTCCAGAGACCTCTTACTACATCTGTAGTTCTTTTATTGTTTTAATTTTGAGACAGGGTCTTTCCAAGTTGCCCAGGCTGGCCTGGAACTTGTATCCTCCCATCCCAGCCTCCAGCTATTGGGATGATAGGTGTGTGCACTGCCTGGCTCTGAGAGTCCAACCCTAATGGTATTCATCGGTGTGGGCTCAGACGTTGGCCCTGAGGAGCTGGGTCCTGCGGCTCTGCTCAAGGGTGGTCCCTGGGCTTCGCTTCTCTTTCCCTCCTACTGGTGACATCAGCCTTCCTGCTGCACCTCCTCTCATCCAAGTCCCCGCTCCCAAGAGGGCAGGTGAAAGAAACAAGCAGCTTGATGCCCTTAGAGAAGGGCAGAGACCGGGTTTGTTGGCAGAGGGAAAGAGATTTCCACAAATGGACAAACATGAGGGGACAGAGCTGAGGGAAGGAGCTGCAAGTGAGGGACAGGAGGAAGGGCATGAAAGAGATGTGCCGCCCCCCTCCACCCCATCTCTCCGCTATTGGAAGGCATGGAAGGCCAAGCTAAATGCAGGCTGTGGGGGTCATTAAAGGTGTGAGCAGGCCTGGAACCAGGTCAGATATTCACAGGAGTGTCCAGCCTAGTGGCAAGGCCAGACTGCTACTGAGAGGTGGTGGAGCTAGGATATTGTGGCATCAGGCTCCGAGGTGTGGGGTAACAAACAAGATGTAGGGGTGCTGGGGACCACAAAAGGAGGGAATCTGCTGAGTCCCTGCCCAGGGCTGGCTGACCTCACAGTCCATAGGTTCCTAAAGCCTCTGAACCTGGCTGCTAGTAAGGGAGCCCTTCTCAGCAACCCCTTTGCTATACAGAATGTCCTCAGGGAGTGACAGGTGGAGATACCAGTGTCTCCATGCAAGAGGTGGGAAGAAGAGAAAAAGCTGCCCCAAGAAAGGCCACCGAAACCACCAAGGTAGAACTTCATGGCTGACAAGAGTCCCTGTCTCTCTGATCTGCTGGAAGCCACCTGTGCCTGTCTCCTAGTACACCTCAAGGATGTGCCATCGCTCAGAAGTCTGATGGGTTTCTGAGAAAGGACAGCTCTGTGCTGGGACAGTTGGCAGCACGAAAGTGCCAGGAATCCCATGCTTGGAAAAATAGGCAGCTTAAGCTCAGTAGCTGCACAGCCACAGGGACGGGCATGAAGGGTTGTGGGGAAGCCTCACCCCTAGCCTACAGGAGGGGCCCGTCCCAGCCTAGACCAAAAGGCTGGGTCTGGAGAGTGAGAGCAGCCCTTCCTTCAAGTCTGAGGGCAGCAGGTAGGGCTGGGGCCTGAGGCCAGCCAGGTGGTACAGGACAGAGCTTGCCAGGAAAGCCTGGCCTAAAGAACAAATTCAGGTGTTCAGGAAAACGCATTGCAGTAGGCCACGCTGGGGCATGGGCCAGCTCTGGCCCTGTTGGAGGCGAAGTCCAGGGTCAGTTTTCCCTCTGAGAGGGTCTGGTGGCCTCCCTGTCTGTTTAGGTTGTCAGGAATCATGAAGGCTGGAAGCTACCCAGGTCCCCTAACAATGGTAGGAAGGCTGAAGTCTCAGGGGTGCCTGAGGACATAGGAAAGCTGGAGATTATAACCTCTGTGGTGAGCTTTTATCTGCAGCACTTGTTTTTCATTTGGAGACAAGTTCTCACTAAACTGCTCAGCTGCCCAGCCTGGGCTCAAACTTGCAATCTTCCTGCCTCAGCCTCCAGAGTCCACCACCACATCGGCTCACCAAGCCTCTTGCACACCAAAACGGTCCCCCTCTTGGAGTTCTCCCATCTCTGTCTACAGGGATATTGAGCATTGAGCCCAGGGCACTGTGCATGTTAGGCAAGTGGCCTACCATTAAGCCACATTCTGAGCCCAGAGTTCTCCCATCTCTGAAATCCCATCCCATTGCTGTATTTTTTCCCATAAATGAACCCCACCCACACTTCTCTCTGAACTCTGGTCCCTAAATCATCCTTCTGTGGCACCCAAGAGTTAGCACCAGTGAGACAAGTAGCTAACTGGGATCATAAACTCAGCACTAATAATTAGTTAGTGGCAGGGCCGGGGAAATGGCTCAGTAGAATAAGCAGCCTGAGTTCAATTCTCGGTTCCACAAAAAAAAAAAAAGAAAAAGAAAAATAGTGGGAGGGCTGTCTGGCAAGTACAAGATCCTAAGTTCAATTCCCAGTACCAAATAAAAATGATGATGATAATGATAATAATAAGTCAAACAGACTTGAAGAAAGAAGACTTTATTTGTAAGGAAAAGAAGAGAAGCAGAAGACACAGGCTACCCCAAAGAGGGGTCAGGAAAGATGGATTTCCCTGGGGCCTTTGTTCTGAGCTTCCTTCAGATTTGGAGGACACTTCACCACCTCTAACTTGTCATACTCTGGCTCCCTGGTAACATATTCCTTTGGGTGGGCTTTGCTTGACTTTCCCCTGCCTGCTTGCTTGCTTGTCCAGGCTGGTTAGGAAGAGCCTGATAGACAAGAGAGTAAGGAGATGTGTGCGCCTCTAGTGCTATACTACAGTGACCCTAGAGTGAGAGTACACACGCATATGTATGCATAGGCGTGTGTGTATTTTTATGCACTAGATAAGAGCTTTCCTTTAAGCTAAGCAGCTTCCTCCCCCTCTGCCTCCTCTGCATTTTACTGGAGGTAGGGCTGGGGTGACTATTTTAGCACCCTGTTCCCCTCACTGTGCTTCCCTTATCTGATCTTTTTAATTGCTCCCTCCAATAGAGTTTTAACTCTTAGTCAGGATCATCCAGAAAAACCTAACAGGTTTCTATTCTTTCCTTGCTTACAGACCCCCAAGGTCTCTTTTAAGACCCTGAAGAGCCTCTGCTCAAGGCCTGCCCAGCCTGAGCCGGCAGCCCTGGGAATGTCCACACAAGTCTGGCCAGCAGCTCCTGGATCCCCAGGACAGTGGCACCAGGCCAGAACAGATCCCCAGCTGTGGATCTCAAGTCTCAGGCTCTACTGGCTCCATTGAGACCAAGGCCAGTCTTAGGGCTCCCTCTGCAGGACACCCCAATGCTGGGCTTCCCCATAGGGGTGCAGATTGGACAGAAGGTGACAGCCCCCTGCTGCTCTCTGAGGTGTCATGAACAACCACAGGGCTTGGCCCAGAACCTTTTCATTTACTTACTGTTTTTTTTGTTTTGTTTTTGTATTTTAGGGGGGCTGGGGAGATAGCTCAGTGGCATAAGCACCTGCCTGGCAAGCACAAGGTCCTGAATTTGATCCCTAGTACCACTAGAAAAGAATAAAACAAAGAGTGTATTTTAGGGAAAGGTCTACAGGGTATTAAGGGTCTCATCACAAGATAAGACTTGGAGCTATCTGCCTGTTTACAGCTGGGATTACAGGCATGTGTGGCAGGCCTGTATCTGGACCCCCGGCCCTTGTGCTTGCTTGCCGTCACTTTAATTCGCTGAGCTATTTGGCTGGCCCTTACTGTTTTAATCAAAGTACTGCAGATTGAACTGGGGCCTCTGCATTGAGCTCCCCGCCAAGACCTTTTTTATGAGACATGGACCTTGCTAAATTGTTCCAGCTGGGCTCAAATTTTTGCTCCTTCTGCCTCAGCCTCCCAGACTGTTGCAATTACCGACGTGTACCACCACACCCAGCTTCTACCTCAGAAGAATTTGTGCCTAGTTCTGGGCCTTCTCAGGCCCACAACAGAAATAGAGGTGAGAGGCTTATTCTTGCAAAAAACGCTGATTCACCCCTGCCACCATGCCTGCGGCCCGGTTCTTCACTGCTTTGGGCCCCAGTCTCCAGGGGACCTCAGGCCTGCCAGAATTTCCCACCTGGAGGACCTCGCCCACCCTCTTCGCTGCCAGAGCTTCGGGTCTGCAGCAGGGAGTGTTGAATGCTGTGTCTGATGCTACTTATGGGCAAAGCTCTAGCAGCAGCTGAGGTGCTGCTGCCAATCACCAATGAGCTGACTGAATCCTCGTAGCAACTGTGGGCCACTAAGAGGCAGCAGAGGAGCATGGATATGTCTGAGGACCCACTCCTGCCAAACAGCCTAGCTGTGGGATCCTGGTACCAGCTACTAAGCTGCAGTTTCTTTATCTAAAAGATGAAGCTGAATATATGAATTCATATATGTAGTATTTTTGTTTTATATATTACAACCCACCTTTTTTTCCTGTATTTTAGGACAGGGTCTACAGGGTCTCACTACAGAGATCGGACTCATAGTGACTCTCCTGTTTTCAGCCTCCCAAGTGCTGGAATTACACCAAGCCCAGTCTCAGTCGCTGTCTCATTGCGCCCCATGGGTAGGGCTGGCATCGCACGCTGGGGATTGAACCCTGACCATTGTACTCTGCCTAAGCAGATGCTTTAGTCTGCTGAGCTATCAGGCCAACCTTATCATCGTCATCGTCATCATTTTTGGCAGAACTGGGGATTGAACTCAGGCAGCCCCTATTATTATTATTTTAAGACACTAGCTACA
The DNA here is from genome assembly GCA_004027165.1 of Ctenomys sociabilis. Taxonomy (NCBI): domain Eukaryota; kingdom Metazoa; phylum Chordata; class Mammalia; order Rodentia; family Ctenomyidae; genus Ctenomys; species Ctenomys sociabilis. The sequence continues at coordinate 25,413 of PVKA01010891.1, read as the reverse complement.
TCATTCTGGCTGGTTTTGGATTTACTATGTAGCCCAGGCTGGCCTCGAACTTGTAGTAATCCCACCTCAGTTTCTGGAGTGCTGAGATTACAGATGTGCATCACCATTAAGTCTTAAAACTTTCTTCCCTAACAGAAAGTGGATCATTACTAAACAAAAATCTCACCGTTCTAAATAGTCAGTAGCCACACTGAAGCTGGTCTTCAAAGCATAAATGAAAGTTAATGGAGCTGGGGAGATGGCTCAGGGGAATAAGCGCTTCCCTGGCAAGCGAAAGGGCCTCAGTTCAATCCCTAGTTCTGCAAAATAAATAAATAAATAAATAAAAAATAAAGTTAAATGGTGCCTCGGACCACTCAGCTCCCCTTCCAGCCTGAGATTACACAACCCTATAGTGGTGTCATTGAGGTATCTGTGCTTCCCTCCATTTCTGAGCCCTTTCCAGGCTGATTCTGGGGGAAGGCCCTGGGCCTCAGTGTCCACTGTTCACTCTGAATTTGTAACTGTCAGGAGTGTGGACACCGGGAAGGCATTGGGGCAGATAACCTGTTACATCAGGCATACATGAATCTTGCATCTGCGAGGGTGGACAGCCAAACTGGTTTGGCTGTGGAGGGCCATGAACAGTAGAGAAGAACGGGCTGGACACCAGGTGCGGCCCGCACACCCTGACTGTCAGTCCTCCATGGGGCCGGCTATAAAATGGAAGCTATCGGATCCAGGTGAAACCCCTCACTGGTTGTGTGGATTGGTTCGATGGTGCCCTCCTTTGCGAAAGGGAATAATGCTGACTCCTTAGGGCTGTTTCCAGAATGAAATGTGTAGGTAAGAAAGAATGCAGGAGAGTGGAGGTGCATGCCTATAACCCCAGACAGAGCTGTGGGAGGCTGAGGCAAACGATCAGCCCAGATAGGACACCTAGTTCTGTCTGTGTCTGTCTGTCTGTCTGTCTGTCTGTCTGTCTGTCTGTCTGTCTGTCTGTCTGTCTCTCTCTCTCTCTCTCTCTCTCTCTCTCTCTCCACAAAGTCCTCACTACTGCTAAAAAGAAGACGGGGAGCAGGAGGAAGCAGCAACCCAGGACGGGATGGATCCTGTGACTCCGCACTGAGAAACCAGCTCCTTCTAAGGACAGCGCCCATAGAGGTCACTATCGCCCTTTTAAGTATTGTAATGTCCTTCAGACCCCAAACGAGGTTACTCTAGTACCGAAGGGGGAGGAGTACGATACCAAAAGAACGAGAATACGCAATCGAGAAGCTCCCTGCACAGCCGGGCATGGTGGCGCATGCCTGTAATCCCAGCACTCGGGAGGCTGAGGCAGGAGGATTGTTGTGAGTTCGAGACCAGCCTGAGCTACAAAGTGAGCTTAAGGACAGCCTGAACTGCATAGTGAGACCCTGTCTCAAAAAGACAAAAAAAAAAAAAAAAAAAGAGAAGCTCCCTGCACAACAAGGGCGGTGTTGGCAAAGCCAATCCAGCCGAGCTGCCACGCCTGCGGCCGGTCTCGGAGCCGCGCGCGAGCCCTAGTAACAGGCTGGCCATTGGCAGCGTGGGAACAGACTGGCCTGTGATTGGCTCTCCCTGCCCCGCGCGGGAGTCGGCCGCTTCGCTAGGCACAGCGGCGAGCAGAGCCAGCGCCCCGCCCTGTCCACATCCGGGCACCTTGGCCGCCCCGGGGGCCGGACTTACCGGAGGACACTCTGGTTTCCTCCGTGCAAAACGTGTCTGTGGGGAGGAGCTGGCTTCATATCTTCTCTTGGCGCCCAGGCATTCGGGAAAAGAAACCCAGAGTTGGAACCCTAGATGGGCTGTGGCCGGTGTTGGGCTGGCCTCGAAGGCACGCCACTGCCCTTCCCGGTCTGGGCCCCGCCTGTAGGAGGAGGCCGCAGGACAGAGCAGGCGGCACTAACCAGCGTAGCAGTAGCGGCGCCGTCGGCCTTGGTTGTGGTGGTGAGGCGGGGCCAGGCCTGGGCCAGCACCGATGCCCTGCAAACCAGCATCATTGCAGCATTTTGTGTCCCGTTGCTGCTGTGGCTTTGAATGTTGAAACCCTGAGAGGGTGCATCACCACTGGGTTTTGTTGTTTTGTATCTTCCCTGTTTGATTTTGGCCCTGGTGCCACTAGGCTGTACTTTTGCTTTCACTCCAGCAGCGAGACGTACCTATTGATTTGGGGGATTTGGACGGCATATAGGGAGATTACACGGAAAAGGACTTACCCAAAATGCTTGCGGCAAGCTACAAGCTGCTCTGTCCTTTATATGGTATACCCAGCCTTAATTTGCTAAATGTTTCATCTCTTTCTAATCTGATTAAGGACTAGAAAATATTTTTCACTTTTAGAGTAGGAAAATTTATTGGGGAATAGGAATAGCTTCGTCTCTAAAGGAGAGGTCCCAAATGGGTTGCCCAGTTTTTACTTTTCTACTGATTGTTCCCTTACCCTCTCTAGCGTAGAGCTTGTTACTGCACAACCAGTGTTCCCTCAAAGGTGTTTCAGAAACAGCAGGCTTCAGCTTAGCAGGGGAAATTTCTTGTAAACTGATACCAAAAATATACCATCCTTTGGTATTTTGCTCTGATAAACTGAATGGAATCCAAAATGAGCCTTCTCATCTGGCTTTTATGAACTGATAGCCAAATGTGAGGGGGGGGGATATAGTTCATGGCAGAGCATTTTCCTAGCAGGTGCAAGTTTCTTGAGTTCAATCCCCACCCCGACCCCCAAGCTCCAAAACAAAATCCTGACAACCATGGAAACCTCATCTTTAAAATCTGGCTTCAGCTCAGGAGAATTGAAAGGGTCTATAAATGGGGTAATTAGTCCATAGTAACAGGATGCAGTAGCAAAGCTGTGGATTCCCTGCTGCAGACCCAGCACGAATTCTCTGACCTTTTGGCCTGTCCCTGAAACTGGTGGGCACATGGGGCCTGGCAGCACAAGAGCTGCAGACTTCAGGGCCTCATTATGCCATCCTGGCACTTCTAGGCATTTGCTGATCAAAGCAGTTCCCTGAGAATGCACCCAATACTCTTCCCACCCAGGGAAGGAAGATGGAGGCAAAACCTTGCTGAGAAGGCTCTAGCCAGGAAACATGATAGTTCTCATGGGCAAGTCAGTCCTGCCAGCCCCACTACTGAGAGCACCAGTTGTATGTAGCCTTGTCAGCTTGGTGACAATCCCAAGTGCTGGCTGCTGCTTACAACAAGCACAGGAACCAGGGAAGAGGCTGGAGGACGCAGCAGAATCGTGAAGCAGGGACTGGAGGCGTGGCTCAGCAGCACAGAGCTTTGCTCCATCCTCAGCACTGCATGTGTGTGTGTGTGTGTGTGTGTGTGTGTGTGTGTGTGTGTGTACACTAATTCCTTAGACAAGATAAAGGGATCCCTAAGAGGGTGGGAACAAGCTAAGGGACAGAAGGAAAAATGACTGGCCACACCATAGAACGTGGGCCATTCTGAGACTGTCAGTAGACATCTTTTTTTTGGGGGGGGGCAGAACCAGGGACTGAACTCTCACCCTTGCACTTGCCAGGCAAGTGCTTATTCCATTGAGCCATCTCCCTGGCCTGACATCTCTTTTAAAAGACCAATGTCTTACAAAAGGCTGTAGGAAAAAAAAATTATTTTTGGTTTTTGACACAGGATCATCCTATGCAACTGGACTTGAGCAACTGCACTTTGTAGCCCAGGCTGGTCTCAAACTCACAGGAATACTCTTGCCTCAGCCTCCCATGTGCTGGGATGAGCCACCATGCCCACCTGAGGCTGAAGGCATTTTAAGAGGCCTATTAATGAAATACACTTAATGGATTTTAAGTCCTGGTTGGTCTGGGAGGGGAAGTAAAACTATCAATATACATTATGGGAACAATCTGGGGAAATCAGAATATATGTGGTACTAATTTCATTAGTGTGGTTTGGCTTGGTGTTTTATGTACTGAACTCAAGACATTCCCATGCGACTACATTCCCACCCCCTTTTATTTATTTTTATTTTTGTCTTTTTGAGACAGGGTCTCACTATGCAGTTCAGGCTGGCCTTAAGCTCACTTTGTAGCTCAGGTTGGTCTCGAACTCACAACAATCCTCCTGCCTCAGCCTCCCGAGTGCTGGGATTACAAGCATGCGCCACCACGCCCGGCTATATTTTTGAAATAGGATCTTACAAAGTAAGTTGTCTCAGATAGGTTGGAAACTTGCAGTCTTCCTGCTTCAGCCTCAAGAGTTCTGGAGTAACAGGTATACTTTGCGTTTCAGTACTGAGAATTGAGCACTATGGCCTCATGCATTCTACCACTGAGCTAGACTCCCAGCCCATTTTATCTCAAGACAGGGCCTACCAGAGTTGCGCAGGTGGCCTTGAATGTGAGGCTCCAGCCTCAGCCTCCTAAGTAGCTGACAGCTGTGTACCACTGTGACCACAGAATGTTATTTTCAGGAGAAATATGCACATATGGACTGAATTGCATTTGGCAACTTCCAAGGTCTCACAAGAGAGAAAAACACAGCTAAACATGACAAAAAAAAAAAAAAAAAAAAAAAAAAAAAAAAAAAAAAAAAAAAAAAAAAAAAAAAAAAAAAAAAAAAAAAAAAAAAAAAAAAAAAAAAAAAAAAAAAAAAAAAAAAAAAAAAAAAAAAAAACCCAAAAAACAAAAAAAAAAAAAAAACATGACAAAATGTTCATGTATCTAGTAGGCATGTAGGTGAGCACTATAACAACTTTTAACAATTATATGAAAACGTCAAAAGTTAGGAACATGTCCCAAATCTACCTTTCACTGGGGTCCAAACTAGGAGATTTTTCTTAGGGCTACCACATCTTAGTTATCCATATTTAAAATCACAGTAGTGCTCAAAAGAAGTGAAAATCCAGCCAGGTGCAGTGGTCCGTGCTTATAACCCCAGAATTCTGGGAGGCTGAGACAGGAGGATCACAAATTGTGAGGCAAGTTTGGGCAACTTAAGCAACTGAGACAATGTCTGAAAATTAAAAAATTGTAAAAGGCTGGGCTGGGAATGGAGCTCAGTATAAAGGCCCTGGATGGATTTGATCCCAGTACTGGAGAGGACAGAATCCTTTGTTAAAATGAGCCACTTTAGCCGGGCGTGGTGGCGCAGGCCTGTAATCCCAGCACTCAGGAGGCTGAGGCAGGAGGATTGTTGTGAGTTCGAGACCAGCCTGAGCTACAAAGTGAGCTTAAGGCCAGCCTGAACTACAGAGTGAGACCCTGTCTCAAAAAGACAAAAAAAAAAAAAAAAAAAAGAGCCACTTTAGGAGAAACATAAGTGATTACAGCTAGGACTTGGCAATAAAGGGGTAACTGGTTAAACCATGGAGGAGAGTTACTGATAAACCAAGGATCAGCAATTGACCTGCCAGAGGGTAAATACTTTAGGTGTGTGGGCCACTTACTGCTTCATCACTTTTAGCTTGAAGGCAGTACAAAAACTTTTAAACTAAACCCTTTTGCATTTAGCAATGTGCATATACTACCAATTCAAAAAATTAGAACCAGGTCTGTAATCCCAGCACTCTGGAAGGCTGAGACAGGAGGATTTCAAATTTAAACCTAGTCTGAGGAATTTAGTGACTCAGACCTTATAGTAAAATAAGAGTTGATATAGTTAGTGAACATGCTTTGAGGTCAATCCCCAGTTCAAAACAGCCACACCTATAATTCCAGCATTCAGGAGGCTGAGGCAGGAAGAACCCTGTGAGTTGGGAGGCCAGTGTCAGCCACATAGTAAACTCAAGACCAGCACAAACTACACAGCAAGACCTTATCTCAATAAAAACAAAAACACTAATAGTTTCTCACACTAATTTAACTTCCCTCTTTTCTCCAATACTGCGGGTGCCTAAGCAGCACTCACTTGGCCTGGGAAATCATGGCCTATGTGTGCCAGCACCTCTTCTTTGACCCCTCCCTGACCACACATGTCCAGCATGGGCCTGTGGCTGTGGAGATCTTACCACCATCCACACCAGAATTAACACCAGCTAATAAGGTGTTGTACCATATCTGAGTATCTCTTCAGGTAGCCACTGATTGTCAAGTCCCAGGAAGACAGAGCAGTGAGCCAGTTTGCCGGAGCCATTCCTCCCAGGAACCTAGTTGTCATTCTTGGTGAGTCAACATGCAGTCTCAGCTGACCAGTACAGGGGCCAGAGCATGTGGTAATCACACAGAAATAGAGTGGAAGAAAGCCACCAGCACCTTGGCTGTCCTCAAAGGTCCCCACCACTCACCCCGCCTTTATGGCCTCTACTCCACCTCAAGTTCTTGGAATAAAGAACACTGCTCTGTAGAGGCCTCCAGCACAGGAGGTGAGTCATTCCCTGGTAACCACTGCCCTAGCCCAGTCCCTTGCCTTTATTGCTTCACACTATTGGTTATTTTTTAAATTCCAGAAGGCACTGAGCAAGAGGACCTTGATCCTTGGTGCCTAACCCAGAGCACTAACTCATGAAGGTACTTAGACTCTTTTTCTGCCGGTCCAGTCTTCAGGGCCATGCTTTCCAAGGACTTCACATTTTGAAACACTTAGCATGACCACAGCAGACTGCATTCAGAAGCAGATATGAGTCCAGGTGACTTAGCCACTGAGACACCTGCAGAATTGTTAAACAGTGCTATTTCATTGTTTTGGAAAGCAATTATTTTTCAAGAAACTAACATGTAAGATTGTTCCTTGGGGGGGGCACAGTACTGGGGATCAAACTTGGCACCTTGAACTTGCCAGGAAGGTGCTTATGCCCCTGAGCTATACAGCTATATCCCCATTCCCAAAACTACTCCATTTTAAAACTGAGTTTTTACTTCTAATTTTTTATATTCACCACCACATAAACAAAAGCTCTTCAGAGCAATAAAAGGAATTCTGAGACAGGGTTTGATCCCTGACACAAGCCATGCCAGCCCCACCCCCCAGGTCTTGCTGAGACAGACTGGGCATGGTGGTGTGCACCCATAATCCCAGCTCTTGGGAAGCTGAAAACAGGCAGATCACTACAAGTCCAGCCTACATAGTGAGACCCTATACTAAATACAAAAGAGAAAAAAAAAAAAAGGTTCTAAGATTTTCTTGAGAACCACTACAGTAAATAATTTTTAAGACTGAATACTGGACAGATGTGGTAGCACATGCCTATAATCCCAGCATTCAGAAGGGATAAAAAGCAGGAAGATCATCTCAAGTTTGAGGTTAGCCTGAACTACATAGTGAAACCTTGTCTTGAAAACCAAAAATTGGATAATGGGTGTGACAGCATATACAACTAGTCCCTACTGGCAGGAGGCTGAGGTGGATTACTTGTGCCCTGGAATTCTGGGTCAGCAGGGCAACAGCAAGACCCTATCTCACAAGTCTGAGCCCTAGCTGGGGCAACTCAGCAGGACTCAAAATGGCAAAGGATGGGGCTTTAGCTCAGTGCAAAGTCTCTAGGCTTCTCAGTACTTTCAGATTTCCTTTTATTATTGTTGTTGTAACTCTCCCACCAACCCGTTTTGAAACTGTTTTCATTGCAATTTTTTTTATCAATAAAATTAAAAACAGAGACAAGAAACATGTACTGCAGGCTGGTTCCACTGAGCTTCCTGTCACAGAACAGGGCAGAGATCTGGGGAATTCAGGTTATCTGTCAGCAGTGGGGCTCTGGGCCCATTGGTTCTGGCTACCTTTCACTCTTAGAGCGGTCTGAATTGAGTGAATACAGGTGACTTTATCAGCATAGGGCAAGCCTGTTCACATGGTATCACTCAAGAATAAGGTAAGATTCCTTAGATTCCCCCCCCCCCCCCGGCTCAGGCTGCCTAAGCTTGGGATTGAACTGTGGTCCCCTGCACCTGACTACCCAAGCAGGCGCTTGAACAACTGAGCTAACCGGCAAGCCCCTGCTTAGTAACCAGCAAGTTCTTGCTTAGGAAATTTACTATCTTCCATTGCTGTGCAAGCCCCTAGCATCCCCTTAAGCTGCGACATGCACCTGCTAACGGGAATAAAGGCTTTTCCCTGGCATTCTTTCCTGTGGTCAATCCCTGCACCACACCCACAGCAGGACACCTTCTGAGACTGCTGGCATCAGTACAAGCAATGAGGCTGCAGAGTTCAGGATCCATCATCAACTCAGGTCTGTTTCTCACCATCAGGTCCTGGAACAGTCCTCAGAGATCTAGCTCAAAACAGCTCATTTCTAAAGAGAAAGGGAAGGCCCAAAAAGTACACTGCTCTCAGTTCTGACTTAGGTGGTGGGGGATGGAATCCAGGACTTCATGTGTGCTGGGCAAACGCTCTTCCACAGAGCTATACCCTGAGCCCTTAGTTTTCAGGTTTGGTTCCCACATATAGTCACTTTACAGTAACACCATCTGGCCCAACACCCTTTTTCCAACCTCATTCCATGGCAGGAGGAGGAGGAGTAAGAGGAGGAGGAGAAAACACCCACGCCCAATCAAAAGTAAAGGACAAATTCAACTCATTAAATAAAACTAAGCAGCACTGACATCAGATCTGTAAGTTTATTTGCTCAATGTACGACAGCTACATAATGACTCACATTCATGATATTCCATCACTGAGGAAAACTGCTAAGAATGGTCCGTGTGCGAAATAATTCCTTAGAGAAACACGGAGTTGGAAAAATAATCACTGATTAGACCTTAAAAATAGTTCACTGCATAACATGACAAAAAGCACAAAGGCTCATTCAGAGAACATAGTTAATGTTCTCCTACACTGTAATAGTTATAATTTCACCATGACATACACCAGACATTAAGATTAAGCTAATACTGGTGTTTCTTTTGTCCCCCCCCTTAAAAACAAAATATATAACTGCATGTCACTATAGCAACATCCAAAACAGATCAATTTGTTACAATCACTATTTGGTAGAGCAAACTTTACCCCCAAAAGGAAAAATTAAATTAAAAAAAACTTTAAAAAATTTGAAGACTTAATTTTTTGTCATAGGAATACATAACACCTACAGTATAAGTTAATAATAAATTTCAAGCTACTGTATAGAAATACAACACTAGCATGCACAATATTGTATCAATAGAGTAATGGAGGAGTAATCATTTCACTGGAGAGACAGTATCATAGGCAAGTGCATTTCTTTAAAAATAAAGAAAAGAAAGGAAACCATTCAAGCTGCTTAAATACCAAGTCTCCCATTCCCTCTTCAGTTCTAGTCCTCTGGTGTGATTTTATCTTGCATTATTCTAAAAAGCAGCCAGAGCCAAAGCTGAAATTTAAAAGAAAAACAGGTTTTGTAATTCCAGTAAATCATTTTCAAATGCTACCAGGAAGGACACAACACTGTGCACTGGACATGAGGAGAAATCAGGGGAAGCCCACCTGCCCCCTCCACAGCCATGCGACAGGCTCCTACTGGGACGGCTTGAGGTGCAAAGCTCTCCACTGCTCAGTCCTTCCAGGAGACTCCAGTGATAGGGACTTCGCTCTAGCGTGAGGGGCGCTCTAAGGAAAGTCATGCTGGGTAAACTGTGCAATGCTACAGAGTATATTGAGTCTACAACTGTCACTACTCCTCTGTTACCACTGTCTCTGTATCCCAAAGAAGCTTGACTTCAGTATTAGCAAAAGCATCTGCTGGGTTTCCCTCAGTTATTACTCACACCTCTCCTTGCCTAAATAAATTAAAAAAAAAAAAAAAAAAAAGCAAGTCTGGTGTTGTTATCTATCTTGGGAGTCCACATAGTTACTGATTTTTAATTTAAAAAACACTAAGCAAATAAAACTGCACACACATGCCATGGGTCAGTTTACAGACAGATTTATCCAAATGTGAAAGAGGGACCTATGGCTAACTGAAAACAAGCTCGCAGAAATACAATGGAGTTCCCTTCAGACTGCAAACTGTGCACTGACTGCACAAGAGAAGTGAATCTCTAACTTCTATGCTTCCATTGAAAAGGAGGAAAAGTTTAGGTCAAACAGGAATTAAATATTCACCACCTAGTCATGATTTTAGTTATCTTCCTATAAGAACTTGGGGAGGGAGTGTTTCAGGAAGGAAAACCTGACATACTTATGAGGCTCTTAAAAATAGAACGGTATCTGTGAGTGGAGCTCCTTTGGGTTTCCTATCAGCTCAGCTACTAGCACCTGACTTCCCACACTGCACCGACTTTCTCGAGCTGACCACCCAGCCTCTCCAATCTGACGCAGGCCAAGCTCCTGGCGTGCCCAGGCAAGTGCAGCAAGGAAGACTCGGTGCAGAGGGAACAGATGGCAGTGAGATCCCTGAGGAAGGGGCTGTGGCAGCTGAGAAAGCAGGAGTCTTCGGAGACACCAACGTGAGATTAATGACATACAGACCTGAATTTTCTCTATTTTGTGGTGTTTAACATTTCTATTAAAATGATTATTAATTTTTGTGGTGGGTTTACATTAAGAGGAAAGAAAGACAAAAATCCCACAGTCACCTGCCAAGCACCTATTACCAAAACCTAAAGAAGCTTTGATTCTCAGGAAAATCTTTTAGCTTCGGAGACAGAACAAAACTAACCAACCTGGATACAGCTGAATAAGGATGGAAAGCCAAAATAACTAGCAAAGGAAAACTCATAATTGATGGCTTGATGTCACATATGGCTGTAATGTAGAAATACTGTAAACTGCAATTTAGTGTTAATACTGTCACTAATCAGACTTCAGAAAACTGGCCAGGCCTAAACCACAAGGATGAGTACACCTTATGCTCCAAGTCTGCCTGTCTGAGATTTAAACTATGCCATGTCTGGTAGAGTACACTCTGAAAGAAATGCACAGCTAAAACAGAGGAGAGAGAAAGTACCCAAAACTTAAGACAAGAGCATATGTACATAAAAATCCTTACTGGAACCACAGAACTCACTGAATGAGGGCCATTCCATTTACCCTTTTTCATCTTAAACCCCTATCATCATCTAGCAATAAGTTAAATTAAAGACACAGCTCCACTTGCACGAACCTACAGAACAGTCCGTATGCCTGTGTGAGGCTGCTACTCCAATACCAGCACAGCTAGCCTGACTTTCCACTAGTGGTATTTTGGCAAAAATGTCAGAGGCGATCAAAGACAGGACAGGTCGTGGGTTTCTCCCTGGGAAGGTAAGCCCTCCCTTTCCCTCCCCCACCCGACCCCAACTCATGGGAAAAAAATAAAGACTGCAGTAGTAGCATCAGCGTGCGCTGCTAGTCCACCTGGGGGCCTTAATTGTTGCCTTCTCCACCCTCGTCGTCTTGCTGATCGCTTGTCCAGAGCGTTAGGTTGTCACGGAGGAGCTGCATGATGAGAGTGGAGTCCTTGTAGGAGTCCTCGTTCAGAGTGTCGAGCTCAGCAATGGCATCATCGAAGGCAGTCTTGGCCAAGTGGCACGCTTGCTCCGGGGCATTCTGGATCTCATAGTAGAAAACGGAGTAGTTAAGAGCCAGGCCCAGTCGGATGGGGTGGGTAGGCTGCATGTGCTCCTTGCTGATCTCATGAGCTTCGCTGTAGGCCTTCTCAGAGGACTCCACAACAGTCGCCCTCTTCTCTCCAGTGGCCACTTCAGCCAGGTAGCGGTAATAGTCCCCCTTCATCTTCAGGTAGAACACTTTGCTCTCATACTGGGTCTCGCTGCAATTCTTAATCAGGTAGTTATCCAGCAGGCTCAGCACATCCTGACACACTGCCTCCAGCTCCTTCTCAATCTTTTCACGGTAGGCACGAACCATCTCTATCTTCTTCTCGTTGCCATCTGCAGACGTCTTCTGCTCAATGCTGCTGATGACCCTCCAGGAAGAACGGCGTGCCCCAACCACATTCTTGTAGGCCACAGATAGGAGGTTTCGTTCTTCATTGGACAGTGGCTCATTCAGCTCTGTCACCTGTTAGGAGAAAAGAACAAAGAGCTGCTAAGGTACAGACTATATCAACTACATCTGTCATATCTTCATGCACTAAGACACAAGAATCCATCTGCTAACCAATGTGACTAACAGAGAAGTTGCACTGCGTGGACGGAAGAACAGGGCATGAAGGGAAATAGCGACAAAGATGGAAAAAGGGGAATAGATCAATGGTTCCTCCCAAGTGAACTGAGCACATGCTATTTGTGGGGAGTGAACAACAAAATATCAAGTATAGGTCTCAGGTGATGAGCCAAAATTTATTTAAATGCAAAATGCCAACAAACTGCCCATATAATATCACATCTACACCAATCAACCCTAGGGATTTTAAGTAGAAATGGTTTAGACACTCCATAACTTGTCAGGAAAACAGAATGACTGAGGGTATCTTCCTTATCTTGCTTTCTCCACTATAGGCCTATCCTCTGCTGGGCAAGAATAAACTAAAAGCCAACTTCAGGTTGAGAGTGTTAATGTATAAAGCTTTTTTGCTTGTATGCTAAGAACTGATGTTAAGACAAACCTCAAAAAGGAAGTCTAAACTGGGGGCATGGGATTTTGTCTGACCATATTTTAGCAACGTGGGGGGAATATGTATTTGTGGTATCTCTAACAGGCTATAATTAGCAACAGAAAAGTACAGGGAGACATAAGCAAGGACTTCTGGGACTTCTGGAATAAATGCTTTTTCAGCAGGCATTTTTGAAAGTTTCTCTCTTCACCATTCCCAAGAGAAGTCACATCTTGAAGACACTAAAGCAACATCAAATGAGTATTTTCTGACTGCCAAACAATTGTTTATAGGATGTAGCTCAATGGTATAGAGAGTGCCCTGCATATATGAAGCCTTAAGTTCAATCCTCAGTACTGCAAAAGAAACTCATTGTGTAAGGATAGAGCTCTTTCATTCTTGCTCTGAGGTCATATACCATTACTCAGCCTACTACAGCTTCCAATGTGCCTAAACTTTTTTTTATTTTTTTTGTCTTTTTGAGACAAGGTCTCACTATGCAGTTCAGGCTGGCCTTAAGCTCACTTTGTAGCCCAGGCTGGTCTCGAACTGACAACAATCCTCCTGCCTCAGCCTCCCGAGTGCTGGGATTACAAGGATCCGCCACCACACCCGGTGTGCCTAAACTTTTATATATTGAGCTAACAGCTAATGCACAAGCAGAAATTCTAGATCATTCCCTATTGTACAAACCCTGTAGAAGAAAGACTACATATCTCCCAAGATCCATCTTCACAGTAGCTATGTCTGGTCCTAACAAGTCAATTGCAAAAACACCATACTTCCATCCATTCACATGTTCTTCTGACCTCCTAAAATATCTGCCAGTAGTCCTACCTGCCAAATACCTACAAGACTATCAAAACTCAAGTGAATTACTCACCTTCTCTAAAATCTTTACTACCCTACTCTCCTACCTAATGTTGCAGGTGAACTGATTACTCATGTCCTCAGTGTTCCCAGCATAAATCAACCATGGCATCTATGCAGCAGATATGATCCTTCTGCCTCAGCCTCCCCAAGTGCTGGGATTACAGGCACGTGCCACCAAACCTGGCTCTAATCAATTACTAATTTAAATGCTATCCATGAGAAGATAATTAAATCAGACTGTAAACCAAATCATGGTTATTAGTTTATTCTAAGCAATTCATTCTTTGAATTAATTTTATTGTACTGCTAATTCTCATGATATATAAAAAATTGGCACACATATAAATACTGCTTAAACTGATGAGTTTTGCATTAATTTTCACTACACATTACTGATTATCCATCATTGTGCTACAGAGTAACCAGAGCAAAAGAAAAAAAAGTTTTAGCCAGACATGATGGCATACACTGTCTGTAATCCTAGCACTCAGGAGGCTGAGGCAGGAGGATCACTGAGTTCAAGGCTTGCCTGGGCTACACAGTGAGTTCAAAGTCAGTCTGAACTACATATTAAGATGTTGCCTCAAACAAAGAAAAAAAGGGGGGGGGTTGGTAATGCCAGAATGCAGAGTACAAGGAAGTCAGCAAAGAGGTGCCTTTCATTCCACGGCCCCTTGCGCTATTCTCTCAGGCAAATATTCACTTCTTCAGGAAGATGGGTGTTTCTCATCTTAGGTCCAATTCTTCATATGGCTACTGCTTATCTCAGACCACCCTCACTCCTGCTGAGTGCTGATGTCTACACAGTAGAGATAACCCAAAAAATGGCTCACCCAGCTCCACTATGTGCCAGTGTCCTCAGAAGCAAGCCATTTCTTTTCTTCAGTTCATTTTCCTTATCTGTAAGACAAGGTCCCTGCCTCTTTCATATGACTATGATGGGGAGCATAAGACCAACACTGCTGATTCATTAACAGGCTGGAGGGACGTGAGCAAGTGCTTCTGAGGATACCTTGAGTAGTATCTTTCCTTTATTTAGTCCCCTCAAGAGACATCTACCTACCTTTCTTCCTTTTCTTTGCTTCTCCTCCGCCCCTCTCTCTCATACTGGGAACTGAACTCAGGACCCTGCACTGGCCACTGAGCTATATCCTTGGCTGCAAGTCTCTGAACTCAACTTCCTACATTAGGTTTATCTCCACTCCTACTCACCCTCTCCTCCAGCCTGGCACTTCCTTAGCTGTCTGACTTCCCTTCCCTTCCATGAACCTGAGTGCTGGCCTGCAAAGACCTCTACAGATGGACGGCCTGGGAACAGACTGAGGCCTCTTCTTACACTGGTGCAGACACCCAAGCCTACAGCGCAACCTAATAACCATTTCTGATGCCCACAGACACTCGAGCTCGAGGCTGTGGAGATCAAGTACTGGCCTTTCCCCTAAATCATGCTGTCCTCGTTTCAAGAGCCAGGAGCTATTTAAAGTGCAAGTGACCTCATCAGCGCGCAATACCATTTGGTCTCCTCTCACTGCGAAGACAGTCTGGCTCCAGAGCTTTCAGGCAGTGATCAGTACTTACATAAAAAGCTTGTTTAGTTGCTCCAGACAAACTGCAACAAGATTAGGAAATGCCAATACCACCTTTAGATAGAGTAACTCAAGCACATTTGGAACGTACTTGGGTATTCTCTGCCAGTGAAAAACTAAGTTAGAGGGAAAAACCTTTAGCTCTAAAAAGTTTGCTCAAGAGAAATTGCACTCCTATACAGGGGAATGAACCCAGGAAATGCCACATATACTTCCAGGTCTTTTAAAATGTTGAGACGAGATCTTGCTAAATGCCCCACTGGCTTCAAAACTTTCAGTCCTCTGGCCTCCAGCTCCCAAATAGCTGGGCACATACCACCACACGTAGTATTAAAGTTTCTTTAAAAACCTTAAATTAGAAGTTCAAGCTTCTACTACCTCAAATTCAAATTTCTATCAGTAAAGGAAGTTATTAAAGAGCTATTAAAAAAATTAAAAATCTGAATCTTAACAAGTTTTAAAACCAGAACTCTCCAAATCTAAGATGCTAAGGAATCAAGTTTATTAGTATCAAACCTTCTCCCTCTAAGAGTTGGCATAAAATCCTTTCTATGTGAGACTAGCAACTCTTGAGAGTCCTGGAAGATGACTTTCTGATCCTCACTCTTAATATCAGGCCATTTAAAATTCCCCCTCAACTAAATCACCTGTGGGGTTCAATAGGTGCTGGCCTGGTGCCACCTCAGGGGTACACCCAGACGTCTGAGATGGTGTGGTGGCATGTGCCTGTGATCCCAGCACTCAAGAGGCTGAAAACAGAAGGGTCACTATTTTGTTTGTTTGTTTTTGGTGGAACTGGGGATTGAACTCAGGCCCTTGCGCTTGCCAGGGAAGTGCTTATTCCCCTGAGCCATCTCCCCAGCCCCCAGGAGGGTCACTATTGAGTCTGATCTGTGTAGTAAGACCCTATCAACCCTGTACTAAATTAAAAAAAAAAAAAAAAATTCCCCTCAAAAAATTTGAAGAAAAATTCACCTTCAATTTACCTATCAAAAATCTTAAATGGGGTTGACAAATAGTATGGCTCAGTGGTAAAGTTCTTGCCTAGCAGGCACAAGGTCCTAGATTCAAACCCCAGCACAGCAAGAGGAAAAAAAGAACCTTAAATTACAATGAATATAATTTTTCATTTTTAAACTTCTTAAAGTTACGTATTCACATGATGGGCCTGGTGGCATACCTCTATAATTCCAGCATGTGGGAAGGCTGAGGCAGGAAGATCAGCACAATTTCAAGGTCAAGATGAGCAACATAGTGACTTTAAGACCAGCATGAATTATCTAGCAAGACCTTGTCTCAAAGACAAAAAAACAAAACTTAAATAAAAATAGGCCAGGGAGATAGCTTGGTGGCATAAGTACCTGCTTGGCAAGTACAAGGTCCAGAGTTTGATCCTCAGTAGTACAAATTTAAATAAATAAATATAGCAAGCAGGCAAGCATTTGAAATTACTTGATCATGTATTCAAGACAACACCCGACTAAACAGAACTGAAATCTGCCTGTCCCCCAAAGCAAGGACAGATGAACAAGCAAAACATAAAGGGGTTTTAGAGCAGTGAGAACAAAATGTCACAGCAGATAAATGTTCTTATGTATGTCAAAATCCATGAAATATAAAATGTCAAGTGAATCCAGTATGAACAGTAGATTTTAGGATGACATATCAATGTAGTTTCATCAGGTATTTGTTTGTTTGAGACAGGATCCTGTTACATAGCCCAGGCTGGCCTGAAACCTGCTGTGCAGCCCAACATGGCCTCCGACTCCCAATCCTCCTGCCTCGGTTTCCTAAGTGCTAGGATTACAGACATGCACCACCATGCTCAACTAGATTCATCAACAGACATAAGTCTGATGGGAGAATCTGGTAAGGAGGGAAACTGTTCTTATGAGGAAGAAGGCATAGGGACAAATTTTCTTTTGATCTAGAAGTGCTCTGTAAAACATTAAAAAAGACGGGGGCTGGGGCATAGCTCAGCAGCATAAGCACCTGACTGGCAAGGTCCCAAGGTTTGATCCCTAGCACCAGCGGCCCCCAAAAAACCGGACATGGTGACCCAAACCTGTAAGCTCAGCACTTGAGAGGCTAAGACAAAAGAACAGGAGTTTGAGGCCAGCCTGGGGTACCCTGGTACAATACCAGACAGAACTACATTATCTTTTTTGAGACTCTGTCTCAGAAAAACAAAAAGCCAGAATACTGTGGCTCCAATAGGCATTTTCCTGTCCTCAGCATTTGAAAATACTATCACTAGAAAGGCCCATGAAACAATTGAAAAGGTAAATGCAGTGGGCTATGTATGAATATCTTACAGTGTCAGGGGCCGGGGAGATGGCTCAGTAGAATAAGTGCTTCCCTGGTAAGCACAAGAGTCTGAGTTCAATCCCAGGACCCACTAACTAACTAACTAACTAACTAACTAACTAACTAACTAACTAACTAACTAACATCGTGCAGTGAACTCAGAAGAAACAAAATGACAAGGTACAGGTATAGAATGAACCACTGCAACTAACAAAGGCACAGCTCTGTTGAATTACACCGATCATGTGTTCTACATGACCCATGTCTACTAGTTGGCCAATATTTCTGAAAATCACATTCAGTTATACCTTAGTTTGGGATCTGAGAACTTGGATTCTGTAAAGGTTCTCCACCATCCCCAGGTAAAAACGGATTGTGTCTCTTCAGCTGTTTGCAAATCATGTGGTTTATGCCAAACTCCTACTAGAGTCTAGAATTTTGGCATGTGTCTAACTCAAAGTGCCCACATGACCAGCCCCAGTAAAGACCATGGACACTGAGTCTTTGAGGAGCTTCCTTGGTTGATGCCCTTCATTCCTCACTTGTCACAATAAAGTGCACCCTGTCTGATTTCCTGGAGAGTACTGTAGAAACCTCATGCCGTTTCTTGTCCCATGCACTGTCCCACTGCTGAGCTCTGCATATGCACGCTTACACTCAGTAAAAAGACAGCAGCACAACTGCATGCTGAGTCCCTGCAAATCACTGATGGTATTCTGAGGGTAATTTAGGGGCCCCAAACGTAACATTCTTTTTATTGTGGAACCAGGGATTGAACTCAGGCCCTTGTGCTTGCCATGGAAGCACTTATTCCACTGAGCCATCTCCCCAGCCCCCAAACGTAGCATTCATTTGTAGAAAATCTGACATGTCTATTAAGGTTCCAGAACAAGGTAACAAATACTCAAGGATCACTACATATCAAATTAATCCATCAAGCATTCAAAGAATACCTAGTATGCATGTTACACTGTACCACACTGTGCTAACGAGACAAAAAACAAGATATATTCAAAACACTCAGTCTTACCAGCAAGCAGCACAATTCATTCAAATTAAGTATCAGGTATCATTCAGGTAGCAAAACTACCTGGGAAGAGATTTTAATTAAAAAGTAACAACTTTAGTTGGACTTTTCCAGCAGCCACCACCCTGAATAGAAACTGTGCACAAGGGAAACACTCCAGAAGAACTTCCTCAAAGAGTCATGAAACATCATAGCATATTCAGGGCTAAGTTCAAGTTCTCAGGGAGGACAGACCAACAACCAAGAAGAGGTTTTGTAACAGCCACCAAGTCCTGTGTTCGTTCCGCAAGTACCCTAACAAAATGACTAAGTACACTTAGTTATAGGTGTGGCTCAGAGAAAGAAAATGACCTCCCCATCACACACCACTCAGCTGAGCAGCAAAACAAACTCTACCCTTCTTGCTTTAAATCTTGTGTTTTCAGGCCGGGGAGATGGCTCAGTGGAATAAGTGCTTCCCTGACAAGCGCAAGGGCCTGAGTTCAATCCCCGGTTCCACCAAAACAAACAAACAAACAAATAAATAAATCAAATCTTGTGTTTTCTCCAATGTAAATACTGCCATAAAACAAAGGTCAATTTCTCTAATACATAGACTTCCTAAGAATTTAAAATCAATCTAACAAAACAATTGGCAAAAGGAATGGGATACTCCAAAGAAAGAGATGTAGGATGTGTCCAACTTCATTCACTGTAAATGCTCATTTTTCTATTAAACTGCCCAAGCTTACAGTTTGACAACTCATGTAAGGTAATGGTATGAGCGAGGCACTCTCATCCATGGCTGCCAAGTATAAGCAACTTTGAGTGACCATGAAATTCACAAATGTGCAAAAATCTCTGGACCTTGCAACTCCACTATGAAAAGTTAATTTACTCCATTATCTGCAATAGCTAAAATCAGGAATAAGCCAAATGATGTTCAATGGGGTACTACTGAGAATATAACATACCCCTGTGACAGCATCCTTCATAACTATTAAAAAGATTACTTCAGGTCCAACCCATAGCTCAGTGATAGGCGCAGAGGCCAGGGGTTCAATCCCCAGGCCTGCCATGCAGGCCCTGGCCCCTGGGGGCAGGCTGAGATGGCAATTGAGACTGGGTGTGGTGGCACCGCCTGTAATCCCAGCTCTTGGGAGGCAGATCACTATGAGTCTGATCTAGTAGTGAGACTCTGAACACCCTGTAGACCCTTCCCTAAAAATACAAAATAATAATAATAATAATAATAATAATAATAATAAATAAAAACATGACTTCACCATTCTATTGTTCTTCTAGAAAGGTCTGCAAACAGACTGGCTGGGAAGCAGATGAGATGGTAGACTACACTGAGCTGTCAGTTATCAGCAGCAACTACTCAAAGAAATTTCAGCAATTTATAATGCATAGCTAAACAAAAATCTTTCATTATGCCAGATACAATACTATGTGGCTATAGTTCCACCTACTCCAAAGGCTAAGGCAGGAGAACCAATTGAGCCCATGAGAGTTTAAGGCCACCCTGGGCAACATAGAGTGATACTATCTGAAAAATAAAAACCTTTCGTTAATCCTTACACAGATTAAGTATGGCATATAAATTATATACCTGGTCCTCACCCCCATCTTTTTTTTTCTAATCTATTTTTTGAGGTTAATAACTATACACAGTAACTACTCAAAATGTTACCAGGATTTAGTAATTTCATTCCTAAGCAGACAAGAGAAATAAAAACATACATCTATATAAAATATTTTTCATTAATGTTAAGAGCAGTAATAGCCTTTAAGTCAAAAGGTGGGACAGGGGCTGGGGAGATAGCTGAGCAGCATAAGTGCCTGCCTGGCAAGTACAAGGTCCTGAGTTTGATCACTGATATCAAAAAAACAAACAAAAAAAGTAGAACAATTCAGAAGAGATCAGGCACATTCAGGGTGATATGGCCATAGACAAGTGAAACAATTCAAATGTCCATCAATGAGATGAATTGATAAAATATAGTATAGTAGCATGCATATAATGGAATGTTAATTTTTGGTCATGCTGGGGCTTGATTCTAGGATCTTGTACATGCAAAATCTTCTATCATCATTGACCTACATCCCCAATCCCCAAAATTAGTACTGATTAAAAACAGCTTACTTGGACTGGGGACATAGCTCAGTGGCATTAAGTGCAAGGTCAATCCCCAGTATCACAAAAATAAAAATAACATGCTGAGAGGCCAGGGAGATGGCTCAGTAGAATAAGCACTAAGCACTCCCCTGGCAAGTGCAAAGGTCTGAGTTCAATCCTCGGTTCTGAAAAAATAAATAAATAAATAAAATAAAATACTGATGCTACATGTTGAAAAATCCCTTGCTGAGTTGATGCTAATCACAAAAGGGCCTGAATTCATTCTCTGGTTCCACAAAAAAAAAAAAAAAAAAAAAAAAAAAAAGACCATATATTATATGACTGATTAAATGAAATGTCCAGACTAAACAAATCTAGAAACAGAGCAGTTGGGGGAAAGAGAGGAGCTACTTAGGGTTGAGCTTTTTTTTCTTTTTTTGGCAGGGGAAGGGTTGTGACAGTGTATAAAGGGTTTCTTTTGGGATTAATGAAAAACGTTCTATATTACCTATAGAACTATGGTAACTATATTACTAATTAACTATGGTTAGCAAATCTTAAACATACCAAAACCCATTAAAGTGTATCCTTTTGTTTTTATTTCATTTTTTAAATGTATTTAGTACAGGGTCTAAAGGGTCTCACTACAGATCAGACTCATAGTGATCCTCCTGCTTTCAGCTTCCCAAATAGTGGGATTACAGGTGCACGCCACCATGCTCAGTCTCAGTCACTTTCTCAAGTGTGCCCCAGGGCAGGGCCAGCACAGCATGCCAGGGATCAAACCCCAGGGGCTGTGCCTGCCCAGCTTAAGCCCTCTGAGCTATCTGGCCGGCCCTTATCCTTTTGTATAGCATGTAAATTATATTAATAGCAATTTAAAAATTGCTGCATTATGCCATAGCTTAAACAACACTTTCACACATACCAGCAATTAACATATTCATTTAAGTTCAGAATTTAGAATACTTCACAGGTGAATTTACATATGTTGTGCATATTCATTATAACACAGACCTCCAACTCTTGTATCTAATCTTCCCCTTGTGACTTCATACAAATACCTATGCACACCTGTAGCCCTAGCACTCAGGAGGCTGAAGCTGAGGATGAGGATTATTGACAGTTCCAGACCAGCCTGGGCTACAAAGTGAAATCATCTCAAAAAGACAAAAATAAACAAAATCTATGCAGGCTGATGCAGGTTAATATCTCTCAATATTCTCTGCAAAAGCAAGGGAGTTTTATGTTTATTGCACTAATGCAGGAGGACCACAAGTTCGAGGTCTAACCTGGGTAAACTTAGTAAGATCCTGTCTCAAAGTAAAAAAAAAAAAAAAAAACCTAAGTAGAGTCTGTTACTAGAAGGAACTTGTCAAGAACACCCTCTTGGGCCAGGGAGATGGCTCAGTAGAATACGCGCTTGCCTGGCAAGGACCTGAGTTCAATCCCTCATTCCACAAAAACAACAACAAAAAAGAAAACCCTCTGAAATGGACAGTAGCTTCACATATTCATACATACATCCCAATCCAGCACCCTGTTCCCTCTTACAAACCCTGTTAATAGTCTTTTCATACAATCACCTTCTGCTCTTACACATAATTACTGCAACAACTCGTTTGATATCAAAAGGTAACAATTACATGATTTCTTTGTATAAGAGCTGTTTGTCTCCTTTACAACGCCATTTGTGAGCTTAAGAATTTTATCTCGGGCCAGGGAAGTAGCTCAGTAGAAAAAGCAGTTGGCTGGCAAGTACATGGTCCTGAACTCAATCCCCAGTACCAAAAAAAAAAAGATCTTTTGGGGCCAGAATTGTTTTTTTTAGGGGAAAGAGTAGTAAGGATTGATCAAACACTGAGCTCTACCAAGGATCTGCAGCCCTAGAATCAATTCTTGACACGGGTACAACAGCCCTCCCATCCCTGCTTATCTCCAAATCTACTTCCTGTATGTAGGACAACTTCTGACTCATTCCTCCAAAGTCTGCTCTAGTTGGTCAATACCCTTTTGCACCTGTTTAGATTTCAGACCTCATCAGCTACTTCCTGAATTCATCAGACAAAGGAGAGCTACCATCTGAAACTACTGTTTTTTTCCCACAAATTTGTTTTTATTTGTGAAAGGGAGAGAAAGGGGAAGAGAGAAGAGATTCCCTCAGAAAACTGAACAAATTTGCATGTGAAGGCTACTAAATAAACAACAGTGTACTGAAGCAGATTTTTAAAAACAGCTTCACTGAGGTGATACTTTATTAGGTGGAGGCCAGAAATGTTGCTGAACATCTGACCTCACAATGCCCCGGGGAGCCTCAACAAACTACAGATAATAGGGCCCTGTGTCACTATCATGGAAGTGGAAAAACTGCTGTATGTGCTTACTACACAACCTCTCTGCCTCTATTACAATGCATGATCACACTCTAACCCTATCCTCTGAGTTCAGTCACATAATCACCAAGGGCTCAAAATGGTCTGTCCTGCAACAGTCACTTCTGAATGTTTGCTGAGTGACCTGAACCTACACAAGATGTACCCAGCTCCCAAGTGTTTGTAAAAATGGGCCTAACCCTCCCTCCTAACCTTGTGTACACCCATTCCTCTCCAGTGACTATGCATTAGGAACCTGGAGGGACATCAACAAACCCTTAGTGAGCAGAGGCTTGATGGAGCTTGATATGAGCAATGCGCCACCACTTCAGGAATGTCCAAGACGGTCCTAGGACAGGCTCCAGACTACTCAACCAACCCACAGAACCATGAGAAATAAATATTTTGGTTTTGGGTAGTTTGACACAAGCAAATATGGCAGAACCAGGGGTTGAACTCAGGCCCTTGCGCTTGTTTGCCAGGGAAACAAGCCATCTCCACTGAGCCATCTCCCTGGCCCATAGCCAATGTATTCTGGACGATCAAACTAACTTGTGAAAAAAAATCTCATCAAGCTTGATGAAGGTTTGAAACTCTGGGTATATTCACCCTCACCATGGTGCTATATAAAGTGTCAGCTGCACGCAATGTAACGCGCAGCTGAACTCCGGGGCCAATGCACAGAATGTGAAGCAAGGTCACTTGAACAGATTCATCTGCTGCCCCAGTCCACTCTCAGTATTACCAACAGGACACACAGTAAGGCAATCCTCCTGCCTCAGCCTCCAAATGCTAGGATTATAGGCATGTGTTTCTTCTTAACACTCACCCTTCAGACCTGTTATTTCCTTCTATTATTTCCCCCAGATTCAGGGTCATGCTCACTTTCTATAGGATCATTCAGCTGTGTCCAGACCTCTTGTTCCACTTCCATGGTTGTAACAGTAGAGTGGTCTAATTAATTTTGATAGCTTGTCTATGGCCATACCACCCTGCATCTGATCTCAGATAACTTACCCTCAAAACAAACCCAGAACCTTATTATTTAGTCATTCATTTTTAAAGCCAAACACAAACTACAGTGTTTTGTTTTCACTACTACTAGACTTGCTCTATAATGGTCTTTTCTTCAGGACTTTATTCCTTCAAGGGTCAACAAGATCCATCAAACTGAGCCAGGTATGAGGCACACCTGTAATCCCATCACTCTAGGAGGGTAAGGCACAAGGCTCACAAATTCAAATCCAGCCTAGGGAACTCGACAATTTAGACCTTATTTCAGAATAAAAATAATGGGGAAGGATAGTTCAGTGGTCCCTAGGCTCAATCCACAGTACTGCGCCCCCCAAAAATGCAACTGTTTTTATTGGAGTGTTGTTTTTGGAATCAGGGTCTTCACCATGTACTCCAGGCTGACCTTGAACTCAATATGCAGTCTAGGCTACCCTTAAATGTGCAAGGTTCTCCTGTCTCAGCTTCCCCAGTGCTGGGATTACAAGCATGAACCACCATACCCAGCTTTTTTGATTTTCAATACCGGGAACTGAACCCAAGGCAAATGCTCCAGGCACAGAGCTACCACCATTCCTAACCCTTTTTAATTTTTGCTTTGATACTGAGTCATGCTACGTTGCCCAAGCTGTCCCTTAAACTCACCATCTTCCTGCCTCAGCCTCTGCAGCACTGGGATGACAGATGCGCACCACCATGCCGTTTTGCATTTATAATTAAACCCAAGACAGTTAAAATGAGAGGGAAATATGGGAGAGGGTTAAAAACTGTAAGCTGGAGTTATTACAAACTGCCTGGCAAGCTCTGCTTATTACTGCCTCTTCTTGGAGAAACAGGACAGCTAAATAAAGCAGTATGAATGAAGGCCTTCTTTTTTTTTTTTTTTTTTGTCTTTTTGAGACAGGGTCTCACTATGCAGTTCAGGCTGGCCTTAAGCTCACTTTGTAGCTCAGGCTGGTCTTGAACTCACAACAATCCTCCTGCCTCAGCCTCCCAGTGCTGGGATTACAGGCAAGCACCACCACGCCTGGCTAATCTTCTTTAAAACAAATAACTACCACTACCTAAGTGCCTAAAAAACTCCCTCCAGTTCCCACCAGTCATTTTTCTTTCCTGTGCATCTACTCTCCCTTCTCATCCCCATTAACAGAGTTCTGAGTCTAGTGGAGCATACACAATGCCCTCAAAATCACGGTTCTGGAAATGTGTCTACACATGCTACTACTTCCTCAGTCTTTCCAATTCTGCCCATTACCACTGTAACCCAGCGTGTTAGCTTTCTATCGCTGTGATCGAATTCTTGGCATAAACCACCTACAGGAGGAAGAACCTATTTCACTACATGGCTTCCTCCCAGGCTGCACTCGTTCTACCATCGTGGCTGTGGCAGAACACGATGGTTTGGAGGGCATTGGGGACTACGGGGGGGAACCATCACCCTTCTGAAATCATTACCTATGGGCTGCAGATCCAACTCAGTAGTGAACAACTCAAGCCATTCAGATAGGGTTCAACCCCTAGAACTGCTAAATAATCATCCAGTGCCTTTCTACTTTAAGTATTCAATTTCTTTACCTTTATAACTCATAGAACTGGAGGTATGTCTAAGTGGTAGAGCATTAGGGGCCAGGGAGATAGATGGCTCAGTGGAATAAGCGCTTCCCTGGCAAGCACAAGGTCTGAGTTCAATCCCCAGTTCCACACACACACACAAAAAA